>JAVQKC010087916.1:0-12869 GCA_036025475.1 Philypnodon macrostomus
ATATATTATAAATAGATTATAATTGAATAGATTATGAATAGATTATAACTGAATAGATTATAATTGAATAGATTATGAATAGATTATAACTGAATAGATTATGAATAGATTATAACTGAATAGATTAGTTGATGAGTAGTATAATTCAAATGGTAATTTTATTTATAGATCTAGACCAAACCTTTGGTGGCTGTATAAATGTACTAATACTGTATCTTTATAAAAGAGTATCATCACTGTGATGCATCCTCACTCTCAGCAGGTTTCAGCTGGCCTGCTGAAGCTATGGGGAGCTGTTGGAGCTGTCTATACAGAGACCCCATTCGAGACAACCATCTCACTAAATTTAAAGTAGGCAGAATGTAGGTACTTTCAGTTTGGTGCATTGTCTTCAGTTTTTTAATATATTGTGATGCTGTTATAGGTCACCAATGTAGATGATGAGGGCAACGAGTTGGGCTCTGGGATCATGGAGCTCACTCAAACTGAGCTCATCCTTCACACTCGCAAACGGGACGCCATCCGGTGGCCGTACCTGTGCCTGCGCCGCTACGGCTATGACTCCAACCTGTTTTCTTTTGAGAGCGGACGCCGCTGTCAGACCGGGCAGGGTAAGCTAATATGGATGTTTTTAGGTGACGCCTGCTATTTAGAATTTAAATGAGAACTGCTTTGTGGCTTGCTGAATATTTAGGTTCTTCGACATTCAAAAAGAGTTAGTGGAGTATATATTATAGGTATTTGTAGTTTAAGTAAAATAAAAAATGTAACTTTGTCACGTTCCACGTGTCCACGTTTTAATGTAGCTTGACAAACTGCAGCTAGGTTTACTATGTGTGGCCTTATTGCTGTTGGGTATCCTTTCAGAAAGAAGCATGTCAAGATTCAGAGAAATTGGTTTGATTTCACTTGAATAAAAATGATGTACTATAGAAAAAATATTTTTACAACATAAAACTGCATACACGTCACTAGTTAGGCATATTTTACTTTTGGGTGAAATGACATCAAATATAGCATAAAATACACTAAACCTAAAAGTTACTATCATCAGATTCTACTTACTTTCATGATGCATTGTAATATCACTGTTTTTCACAAAATTCACCCAAAAGTCAAATATTCTTAACTTGACTGTGACTAGTATATGTGCGCTTGGAGTTCTTGTGTTGAAATGAGGTTTTATTGACAATTATTTATCCATGATTTATGCCAATTCAAACTCTAAAGGTAGGTCTAATAAATAACATTTCTTATTTGTTCAGGAATATTTGCATTCAAGTGTTCCCGGGCAGAGGAGATCTTCAACCTGCTGCAGGAGCTGATGCAATGTAACAGCATCAATGTAGTGGAGGAGTCCATGATGATGAGTCGTGGCGGTCACACTCCAGAAATGGAAATGTCTCGCACCCCACAGACACCCAACAGTGAGTCACGGGCTCTCACTCAACACCTGGGGAGCCCGCTAAACATACGGCTCATTTGGAATTAACGGTAGATCGTGGATTTGCAAGACAGCAGTGTTCTGTAAACTATTATTAGACACAGTTTAAGTGAGAAGCACAGAGGTGCAAAAATATCTTGAGAAGCAGGCAGGCATTTTATTATGTGATAAGTTTAGTTTTAAGTTAGCGTTCAGCATTTTAGATAACATTGAATTGTCTTTTTCATTACACACCATCTGCTTGGTACAACAGGGGTGGTCACTGTTGACATAACTTGATTTCAGTTTGTTACCTCTTCATTCATTTTACATGTGCTTTCAGCTCCAGCATTTCCTGGCCAGGCTTTCCCAAATGGATACCCAGGTTATCCTCTCAGAGGGGACTCCCAACCTTCTATCTCTGAAGAGCATGGTCACAGCCTGATGGGTTTGGAGGACCAGGTGAGCTGACTCTCTGTATAAATGCATGATGTTATTTCATTGTCTTACATGTGCTTTCTCCTCTGATAGACCCACACCTATGTAAATACTGTTACTATGGAGGGGGATCTCTCTATGCGTCACTGTGTGCACTCCCTACCTGAAGTGCGTCCCAGCCCTTTCCCTGAAACAGCTTGGGGCCAAGGCACTGCTCAGTCCAGCATGCGCTGCTGTCCCATGGAAGAGCATAAAGACCCTCAGGTGTTCATTCAGCCAGCTTCACAAGAGGTGAAGTTCCGGCTGGGCCCCACTCCAGCACAGCGCCATCTAATGGAGATAGAGAGAGAAAGAGAGAGGCTTAACCCTCACAGTCTACAGCCAGTAGAGGGCGCCACAGGGTCAGAGACTGATGGAGACGAGCCAATGCACTTGTGCAACTCTCACTCCTATCACCATTTCCATCACCATGCACTCCGGCACCCAGCCCATGAGCACTCGGACAGCAGCGAGCTGACTTATGAAAACATCAACGGACTGCGCAGGAAGCAGCGGCTCAGTCCCAGCAGTGTGTCCCAGTCCGTGGGCTCCAGCAGCAGCAGCAGCACTGGAGACAGTCACTCACACTCCCTGCTGCACTCACATGGGCCGGCCTCTCTGCCCCCACAGGGCTACCCCTGCGACCGGGGGATGACCCACCGGAGGACAGCCCTGCTTAACTATGAGAACCTGCCCTCACTACCCCCTGTGTGGGAATACAGCGCCCTGCAGCGGGACGATGAGCAGGAGGAGGAGGATGACGAGCAGGATGAGGATGAGTATGATGAAGAGGAAGAGGACTTTGACGAGTACGAGTTCTCCGAAGGGCCCGGGACGCCTAACGGTTACCACCAGGAGAGTCGGGGCATCCACAGAGACGCTCTGCAGAACTATGTGAACACTGAGCAGGTGCAGCCACCACGGCTCCGACATGCCTGCCCCCCACCACCACGCTCCTGCGGGCCTGACAGAGGGGGCAGAATATTTAATTTTGATTTCCGCAGGAGATCCAGATCAGGAGCGGGGGGCTGTGAGCATGGCCACATGCCCTCCTCACGGCAGCTGAACTACATTCAGGTGGAGCTGGAGGGAGAGACACCCTGCCCCTCGGCCCTTAGCGGGGCGGCCCAGGCCCAGCCACAGCACCAGCGCCTACCATCCAAAAAATGCGGACAGCAGGCACCAAGGCGTAGTGAGTGCTATGCTGTCATAGACCTGAAGAAGACTGCCGCCATGTCTAACCTGCAGAAAGCGTTGCCCAGAGATGACGGCACTTCCAGAAAGACTCGCCACAACAGCACAGATCTGCCTCTGTAGACAGTGTACAGACTGAAGGGAGACATGAAGACAGGTGAAGGCTTATCCTTATCTTAGCACACTGGACCCTTCACTGTCATCAACATTGTACTGTCGGGCCGACCAATACAGTACAGGTACCTAGTGAAAATCTCCAATCTATCTGTGCATAGAGGAAAGTTTGCATGGAGAATTTGCCATGATTCGAGTGATGCGTTATTTACAAACTCAATGTGGAGTGAAGAAATCACCATCTTTACTCACAATATCATCCCTCACTCCTCAGTTTGCACCATGGATCACATGCATATTTCTCTTTTAGTTCATGACTCCAGACATCAAACATGTGTGACCAACATTAAACAGAAATAATAGGTCTGGGCATATATGAAGGTTAATGGTTTCTATGAGGTACTGGCCAATACCTCATCAGAATCGCCAAAATGTTATATCTTGGCTAGTACAGAAGAGACCATTGTTGCATAGCATCTTGCACACACACCTATATAGGACTGTATTTCATAATTTTGTTGAATTGTCCGAATCAGACTTTTCTGATATAATTTAAAGAGAAGATATTCAGATTTTACTAAAACAACATGAATAGCACACATGGATGAAACACTCACAGGAAACGAACATTCTGTAACAACTTCCCCCAGCAGTTCCCCACACTTTACGCTAGTCACAATTGCACTTTTTTGACCACTTATATGCTCACCTCCCAGTCCACTTTAGCTGAAGATAGGACTATGTTTTATCAAAAGCTGGGGCCAAATATAGTATAAAACAGCACTATATTAGAAATGTTTAGATGAAGAACTTATGGTGAAATTAAGCTATGAACCTCACATTGCTAGCACATACATTAATAATCTGTGTCAAAGAGAAATACATAAAGATTATCGTGAGGCCTTCAAGTTATTTATTTTCTTATTTATTTATTTAATAATTTATTTATTCATTCATCTTTTTAAATAGTTGTTTGTAATGATGATTTTTCCATTTGATGACCAGCGATTTTGTAAAACCAGTCGATAATATGGAGACCAAAGTTTCACCACAAATTATCACTGGAAGACATTTACAACTTTAATTTCAAAAAGGAAAGACTGTATTTTAAGTGCCAAAACTTAAATGCTAACTGTAATGATAAGTCAAATCAAACGTGCCAGTAGGATTTGTAAGAAAAAAGAGAAAAAAAAAGTACTAAAAAACATTTAGAATGTAGAAAAGCAGGGATATCAGGACCGTTTCAACTTTACAAGGATACGTAGACATCTTTTAAATGCACATTCCACCTCATTTTACACACACAGATGCTAGTTTGTGTGAAAAAGGTACGATGGTTTTATTGCTGCTAGATGTAAATACAGACAGAAATACTATAACTACAGCTACGTGTCAAAAATGAAATCTAAGTGTTTCAAAAGCTATGCGATGTCAGATCTTTTCACTACCTTTTTAGCTGTTGGCAATTAAAAGTAGCATAGTTGTGTTCTTCTGAGCAGTACAAATGAGTGAAACAGTGCTGTTTTTCAGATTTAAAGTAAGTTGTGTGTAATTGTTGAGACAGACAATATCAACAGTTTATCCTCAAAGGCCATTTAAATACAGATGGGCTTTTAGTTAGAATATGCAGGAGGTATAACAAACTGTAGACTTTTGATAAACAGTGATGTTGTTCTCAAGCGTTTTACACCAAGAACCAGAGACAACCAGTGAGGTAAATTTAGATGTGACCTGACCTTTGATGGAAGCCTATATATTTTTTTAAATTCTCAAAGATGGTCTACTTTTTTTATTTGACAATGAATGAACAAAATCACTAAGTAAAAGTTATAATTATATTGGCGAAACGACAATAATATGGAATCACGTTGGTCTGCTTCTGCAGATCCTACATGCGAATGCGATAACTCAAATTGCCGAATCAGCTTCAACGTTTACATATATCATAAAGACGCCGAACTGTATCGATTTGGGTACTTCTACGATGAATATTAATTAAGTAATTAATTAATTACGGGACAAAACTGTGAACGCAATAACTCAAAAAGTTTTTGCCGGATCTTTTTAAACTTTTCTAGACAGTTGCATATCATGAAGACACTAAACTGGATTGAGTTTGGTACATCTTCGATTAATGACAATTAAATAATTCACTAATTAATGCCCTGAAGCACTTTTATTGAGCCAATAATCAAACATAATCTGAACATAAACAAAATTGCATGAATCTTGGCACAGTGATCCGGTCTAGTGTATATTTAATGTACATAGGCAAATTACAGAGGTCAAATAAAGAATGCCTCAATAATATTATCCCTAACATAAAATATTATTATGACCCCACCTTACAACAAACAGGAAGTCGGTCATTTGGGAAGTCAGGTATATTTGACAGCCTCTAACTTGCACATACTTTGCCCGATTAGGCTCAAACCTGAAATACCTAATTCCACCCGGCCCTGAACACATCTGATCAATATGATGGCAGTTACCTCTATAGCGCCCCCTATAGACTGAAAGAAGAATGTAGTTGTCACGATTTGGGGGCGGGGCCTCTTAATTGTTTGTTAACCATATAAAAACCCTTCGAAATCACACAATGTCTGATTTAGGTGCCAGTTGTGGCAGACGTATGGGGGCATTTCGCTGATATACACCTTGCTGTCGGGGACGACAGCATGGGGCTAGTTTGATAATCCATTCAGCTTTTGGTACTTACATTATCTGAAGCCTTTTAAACCTAAGCTGTTGGTATTTTGTCTTCTGTGCTTCACTTTTACACAAAACTTAAAAATCCTAACTCCGACAGACACTGTATTTGGGAAAATATTTTGTCATAAAATACATAAGGTATGTTTACATTTTTTGCAATAATGGCAGATCTTTTGTTTTGTCAGTTGACATCATGCTGTTGATGTGTGAAAATAATAGTATATTTAGTCTTTGGAGCAGTGGGTGTCTGTATTCAATCTCCTCCAGTCCAATGTTATAGGTACATGCAATGTTTACTTTCAAGTAGCATTTTTTTGCTGTTAAAAATTGAGAGACTGACTGCTTTTTTGTGATTTCTCGGGTTCATAACCAGTGCCATACAGTGCCATTGTGTTTTACTTTTTCCACAACAATGGCCATCATCATCTTTCATATTGAAAAATCATAGTATTGTTCAATGTAATAATATTTTTGACTACAGTATGTTCAGCAATGTTGTTTTGTTTGTTATGAGAAAATATCTTGAGGTACAAATCCCTGTCACGTGTCAACAGCTTGAGTTCAGCCCAAGTGCAGCTCTCTGAACCGTAGCCCCCCCCCCCCTGTTTGCAAATGGTTTAGCCCTATTGTAATTTTTTTTGTGGTTTCAAGCGACAAGTACAGGTTTACTATAACACCTCTGATGTTACGGTTCCTCAAACTAGATTTATTATCGGGAAAAGGTGGTGCAATGAAAAAAAAGGGCTCGCTACTGTATGTTATGAAATTACTGCACAAATAGTTATCAATACATTTTTTAGCTTCTATTTTTCACTGTGCCTTCATATCTCAAGATGGGACATGGTCATACATTATAAATATAGTTGCATTTTGTTAGATGTCATATTAAAGCTATCTCATACTTGAAGCTTGTATGTGGAAAAAGTGCCAATTCTTGATTGTTCATGATGTCTGAATCAGCTGTAACAAATCAAATTGATATAATAATATGAATAATGATATTAACAATACTGTCAGTGATTTTGAATACAAAGTCAAATCGAGGCAAAATTATCAGTATAGATTTGTTTTGTAGCAATGTGAAATCTGAGCATTTAGTGTCAAAGAATGTGCAAATAAAGTCTCTTTGGGATATTTCTGGATTATATGTGATTTGAAAACAATGGCATTTCATCTTCATCATCATCATCACATAACATTAGTCACATTTTGTTGTAAAAGTTCCTGTTTAAGACTAAAAATTTGACAAAATAATGAAAGAAAACTGTATCTATTCTTGTGTATTTTTATTGTTTTTGTCTTGTACCAGGACACGGGTCTGAAGCTGTACATTTTTACCGATTTGTGTATTGACATAATTACAGGTTGCATTAGCATAACTTTGTGACTTTGATCTTTTTAAATGAATGAAAGGCTTTGTGACTTTACAATTGAAAAAAAAAAACATGACTGGAAGGATTGAGTGCCAAATCTGCTTGAAGCATGACAAAAAATGGGACTTTTTGAGGATCACAAAAGACTATATGAATGCGCAGGCCAGTGTTAAAGACACCACGCAAAATATTTTTCTGAAAGAGAAGTCTTTATGTACCATCTTGGTTGGTAATTTAAACCTTTGTTGAATATTTGTTGTATGTTTCTGTGTCATCAGTTACAGTACAATGAGGCGGTAGAGGATAAAAATGAACTTTGAAAATAAGCATTATTGGAGGTTGCTATAACTCTCTTGTTTAAGCCATTTAACATAAAATCAGAAATGAGCCTGACATTCAATGACTTTTACCTGAAGTTTTATCAAATATAGAGTGTGGATTTGTCCCAAATGTAAAAGTAAATGTAATTCAAATATTAAAACTAAGCAATGGAATACCTTGTTGTGCATTAACAGGTGTCACTTATTTCAGTTAAGGTCACTAAATTTGGTACATTGGTATATATAACATATATAACATATATATACATATAGCATATATTTTTGTTCCTCTCTGGCACATGGGGAACACTCCTTGCAACGTGTAGCAGTAATAATAGAAAGTAAGTCATTTGTACTTAAATAAATTTGAACAATTCAATACATTTGTCTTTTCCTGTTGCTTTTGACTATGCGTCTGCCTTAAAGAGAGTTACATGTTATAGGTAACAGGACACCGCTGTTTCTAATATGAAACCTGCCGTCTGGTCAGGTTTTGGACAAATGCTCTCTCAACAGGCAAAAGAAGTGACAAACATCATTCACACAGCAACCAAGCTATTTGAAAGTATGTCATTAATTAGACAGTGTGTGAGACTTAACTCGTGTGGTGTGCATGTCCCTGTCACTAACTCAGTAAATGAAAATGTAATGCTTCATATGTTTGAAGTTCCTCTTTGCAACGTGATGCCAAAGAGCTAATGTAAGTGTCATTTGAGTGCTTCGTTTCAGGCTTCATCACAATTGAGTTGTAGGCTGAAATATGAGAATGTGGATTTACTAGTTTCAATTTGAGTTTTCTTCTAGTTTACTTTACGACGACCACACAATTTGCACAGAAAAACTATTTTACTTCACTTTAAAAAAAAACTCAATAAAAATGGTATACATTAGAAAACTGCAGAGGATTTACCCGAACGGCATTGTAACAAACAAACTATACTGCACAAATGTGTTACGTAACTCCTAACCTTAACTATAGTGTCTCAATCCAAAAGTTGAGTCCAGAAAGCCATGACCCACCCTCAAATATGTATAGGCAAAAATTTCAGCCGTTAACCTCTCAACAGAATTGTTTTTAAAACATTTGTTGGTGATTTTATGTTTCTGCTTCTGTTCTGTTCTCTTATACATAACGTCCAGGATGTTGTTCATGCTTTTACATGTAGAACTCAAATAAGTTCAGATTGAAAAGAGGAAGTTAGAGATGGGTAGTAAATTGTTGAATAACTCTATAAAGGCAATGAATGCTACAGAGTAAACAAACAGTCCCTTAGCCTGATTTATGAGCTGATGGGACCAATCCCCAGTTGGAAAGGCACTGTTAGCTGTTTACAGGCTCAGCTGATTGGGTTTAGTTGTTAGCAACATGTGCTGACCTCAAAGCCTCTAGCTTGCTCCTGTGACCGTGGAAATGTACAGCATGGAAGTGGAGATGCTGGCAGTGGGTCCTAAACCCTGAACGTTTGTTGAAGCCACACAGTATTTGCAATGAGGCGGCACCATGAGAACATGCTGGTAGGCATGAGGTCATAGACAGAGGAAAGGACACTCAAGATAGTGTTTGGTTAAGGATCTGCTGTGCGACCAGACGAGAGGAATACTAAGTAGTTTGCCGTTGCTGGGTCCTCTTTGGGGAGGACACTTTGGGATGGAGGGGTAAGTGTGATTTTCTATCTTTGATTTAAACTGAGATGCTGAATGTTTTGTTATTGTATCATGTGTGCTCCAGTTCACCCACAATCACTTCAGCTTGATGGCTAATACTTGATTTACCTCCATGCTCTACTTTATTGAACACAATCATTCAGAAAGTTTTTGCCGGATCTTTTTCAACTTTTGTAGACAGGCCCATATCATGAAGACACTGAACTAGATTGAGTTCGGTACTTCTACATTAATGACAAATCAATACGACAGCGTGGGCCTAGTTAATTATATCGGCAAAACGACGATATTATGGAATCACGTTGGTCCGCGTCCGCGTCTGCGCCCGAGTCCGCAGATCCTAGCTGTGAACGCGATAACTCAAAAACGAATTGCCGGATCAGTTTCAACTTTTGCGCACAGGTACATACCATAAATACGCCGAACTGTATCTTTTTGGGTACTTCTACGATGAATATGAATTAACTAATTAATTAATTATTGACCAAAACTGTGAACACAATAACTCAAAAAGTCTTTGCTGGATCTTTTTCACCTTTTGCACACAGGTACATATCATGAAGACGCAGAACTGGATTGAGTTTGGTACTTCTACGATTAATGACAATTATATAATTAACAAATTAATGCCTAGACGCACTTTTATTGAGCCAATAAGTGAACATAAACGATATCGCGTGGATTTTGGCGCCCCCATGTGTATGACCCCTATGGGAGCTTGGACACACTTACTTTGGCAGAGAGCAATGAAACTTGGTACAGTGATTCTCCACAGTGGTCCACCAGTCAGAGAATGCTCCCACAGACGGATAACCCTTATACACAGAATATAGATCAATGCCGTCACTCACTTCTTATTACTCATCTTACAATTTCAAGGGAGCTCCACAAAGTAAGCAGCAGCCCAGAGGACAAGAGTCTGGCGAAGAAAACCCAGCAGCTACATGACCGAGGGCAGTGGGCTAGCAAGTTGGAGTTCCTGTTGGCTGTGGCGGGAACGCTGGTCGGACTTGGAAATCTATGGAGGTTTCCCTATCTGTGCTACAAAAATGGCGGAGGTAAATATGCCCCTAAGAAATCATATATTTTTTTATTATTATTATTTTAATAGGCAGTTATTTTTATGTTTCTGTTTTTTTAGGCAAGATCGTGGATTTTTTTTCCCTTAAAAGTATTTATGTTATGTTACATAAATCAATCATGTTACATAAATCAAGAAATACACACGGTCATTCTTGGCGACTGCCGTATTGTATAGTATTTCGTCTCGTGCCGTTTTGTTGTGTTGCCATCTCTATGCCAATACAATACATGGCCATAAGGCAAACAAACTCTGAAACACTGCATCACTTACAATGCAATGACAGTGGTTGGCTGCCTCAAGTCCCTACTCTTAAGTAAATTAATAAAAGCAGTCATTTACAAACATGTGCTGGTGTATGATTGTTTTATTAGGCTTATTTGTGTTGTTTCTATGGTTTTAATAACTTCTTATTGTATAGATGATTTGAATTGAGGTCATTGAGAGAGAGCGAGAGAGAGAGAGAGAGAGAGATTTCTAGAGCTTTCTAGTTGCACATTGTATGAATATCTAAATCTTTGAACTACAATTTCATGAACTGCAACATAATGTAATTCAAATGCTATGTCACCAACGGACATTGTTTGTGTGATTTCTATGGGTTTTTATATTGTTAACGAGCAATGAAGAGGCCCCCGTGACAAACATGGGAAACGTCTATTTGACTTATTTGATTTGTCTGGATGTTTGTGAAGAATGTTTTTGTTAATTTCCCTAAAACTAAATTTTTCTTTCAGTCTATAGGGGGCACTATTCAGATACAGTAACTAGCAGATCCTACATGTGAACGCGATAACTCAAAAACAAATTGCCAGATCAGTTTCAAAATTACGTACAGTTACATGTCATAAAGACATCGATATCAATTGATTTTGGTAATTCTACAATGAATATTAAGTAAGTAATTAATAGACTGCAAGAAGAATGAAGTTTTAGGGAAATTTACCAGATTTGGCAAAAAAAACATCCTTCACAAACATAAAAAAACTCAAATAGACCCTTTGGGGGTTGCTCGTTAACAACATAAAAACCCTTAGTAATCACACAATGTCTGATTGTGCCATAGCATTTGGGGCAGGCGTATGGGTCAGTTTCGCCGATTGTCGGGTACGACAGCGGGGGCCGATTTGTGTTTGTATTTGAGGTGCCACTTCCAGCTGTTGTCCTCCCTGCCCCTTGTCTGCGAATTTGCACTTGCACTTTAGAATTTATTTATTTTTTATTTTTTGAGAAAAAAAAAACATTGCTTCTGCCTCTGTCGTCCTTGGTACCACACTGTCCATCCAGCCTCAAATGTGCCATACCTGTCTTTTCTATATTATAGGTGCATTCCTGGTGCCATATGTCCTGTTTCTACTGTCTTGTGGGATCCCCATGTTCCTCTTGGAGACAGCCATGGGACAGTTCACATCACAGGGGTGCATCACCTGCTGGAAACACTTCTGCCCCCTGTTTGAAGGTAGGCCTGTCTGATTACATGTATTCCATATATGTCATATGCTTATCAGATCACAGGTTTAGAACATATAAAAACTAGTGCTGTGAATCGATAAAACATTTTTATCACACTTCTATTGCTATTGGAGAGTGAGCAGTGAGGCCCGGTCACAGAGGAGCTGTTTCAGACAGAGGGAGGGAGAGTGAGCAGTGAGGCCCGGTCACAGAGGAGATGTTTCAGACAGAGGGAGCGTGAGCAGTGAGGCCCGGTCACAGAGGAGCTGTTTAAGACAGAGGGAGAGTGAGCAGTGAGGCCCGGTCACAGAGGAGCTGTTTCAGACAGAGGGAGCGTGAGCAGGTGTCCACTTGTTGAGAGGGGCTTGTTAACCCACATGGAGCTTGTGTCTGCCCACGGTGCAAAGAGAAGAGTCTCAAAGACTTCCTTGTCCTGAAACGAACTGGTGGCTTCTGTCCCATTTTTAACTTGTGGCAGCTAAACAAGTTCCTCAAATTTCTCCCTCTCGAATGCTCAAGGCTCTGTTTCAGGCCATTCCGGGCAGCATCTGGTTTACAAGAATGGACCGTTGCCAGGCCTATTTCCACATAACCAAACCTACAGTTAGAGCCGTGGCAGTTTACTTATAAAAAAAGGAAGATGCACAGATGACTCAGTTAGCAGCATCACCCACCTAGTACTGAAACACATGGAGAATCCCACATCATATGCACGATTACTTTTTATTGATTTCAGTTCCGCTTTCAATTCACTTCAGCCCTATTTACAACAAATGAATGTCACCCCTTTTATAACCAAATGTTTTTCTAATTTTTAATGAACAGAAGCCAGTGTGTAAGAGTAAACAGTGCCAAAGTCCATTAGTACAGGAGCCCCTCAGGGTGTAAGCTCTCCAGTCCTTTTCAGTTTATATGCAAACGGATGTGTTAGCCAGTCGCATTTGTAAGAGTTTAAAGATTCTGCTCTGTCGTCTCTGTGATGTAACTCTTACATGCCCAAGTTCAGATGTTGAAGACTGAATGGTAAAAACCACCAGGATTCGTCCAGTTCACGTCAA
>JAVQKC010087932.1:0-12904 GCA_036025475.1 Philypnodon macrostomus
TGTGTGTGTGTGTGTGTGCATGTGTTTGTGTGTGTGCCTGTATGTGTGTGCGTGTTTGTGCCTGTGTGTGTGTGCCTGTGTGTGTGTGTGTGTGTGTGTGCATGTGTTTGTGTGTGTGCCTGTATGTGTGTGCGTGTGTGTGCCTGTGTGTGCCTATGTGTGTGTGTGCACGTGTATGCCTCTGTGTGTGTGCACATGTGGGCGTGAGTGTGTGTGCGTATGTGTGTGTGAGTGTGTGTGTATGTGTGTGCATGTGTGTGTGTGTGTGTGTGTGTGAGTGTGTGTGAGTGTGCGTGGTGGTGTGCTTGATGGTCATCAGAGTGTGACTGTTACTCCTTTAAAAACATGTATTTTTGTTCAGGTCCAAGCTCAAAAGGTGGTGCAATCAGTTATTAACCAAAAGTGCGTGTGTGTGCACGTGTGTGTGTGCGCGTGTACGTGTTTGCGTGTGTGTGTGTGAGTGTGTATGAGTGTGTGAGTGTGTGTGCACGTGTGTGTGTTTGTGTGTGAGTGTGTGTGTGTGAGTGTGTGAGTGTGTGTGTGAGTGTGTGTGCGCATGTGTGTGTTTGTGTGTGTGTGCGTGCGTGCGTGCATGTGTGTGTGCATGAGTCTGTGTGTGTGAGTGTGTGTGTGAGTGTGTGCGTGTGTGTGTTGTTTGTGTGAGTGTGAGCGTGATTGTGGTGGTGTGCTTGATAAAGACAAATACATAACAAAAATAATTAAAAAAAACAATTCTATGAATGTGTAGTCCATTTAAATATTGACGCCGTTTACACTTGACCTTTTCTTTCCTAACTAAAGAAGATCAGTTCACCCCATGTGGACCTAATCCCTTAAACAAACTGTGTGAGTGTGATTTAGAGCTAATCTGGACAGGTGTTGGTCATTTCTATCTTTCCTTTAATAATTTACGATCGCTGGAATTTACAACCCTGGTTTTCCATCCGTGCATGCCGTCAAATCCATATGTAATATAATGAGATTTTAGCAGAGCGAGATTATAAATTACAGTGTGATTTGTTCTCTGGCTGTTTTGTCAGGACCATAGCCTTTGAGTGTGTGTGCGTGTAGCTCGGGGACATGGCTGGCATTTGGCTGCCGCGATGCTCTAATTGCTGACGTACACACAGATAGATGGGACCTGATGTTTGGTGTCACCAGCCCTGGGTGGGAGGGAGGAGATAGAAACATGGGATGGAAGTCAAAAGAGGATAAGGATAACTATAAAATACACAAGGGGTAATCCAGGCCTAAATTGGAATAAACCAGATCCTAACGAGTTAAACCAGTACTTAAATTGTGTCTAAACCAGGTCTATACCAGAGCAGGCCAAAAACAGGACTAAAAATTCTACTTAATCAAGACTCCTACCACTAGAATGAGCCCACGTACCCCCGGCAGTACGCGTACCACAGTTTAAAAACCCTTGAGATAGCGGATACCGAGATAAAGCAGGTGGATGGCATGGATGGATGGAGAGATGGAGAGAAGAGGACCAATATTGTGTTGTGCCAGCAGCTACACAGCCAAGCGGTTAACCACTGATGGAGCCACATTTAGAGCAAGGAAAGCAGAGAGATTTGTTGCTCCAGGGAGCTGTTGGAAAATGAAGAATTACATGGCCCTGATCAGATTACATTACAGAACAAGTGATTACATGCATTTGACTCTTGTACAAAGGAAAGAAAAAATGAGGCAAAGGGGGAGGAAACATACATGATCTGATTAATTATGTGATTATATGGATTTGTTCGGGCTATGATACATGGCTAACATTTGAAGGGAAGGTACGTGGGCTAATTTCATCAATTCTTCACCGTTTTTCTCTGAAACTGGAAATAAATGCGGAGTTTGCCCAGGTCACGGCTCACTTCAAGAGGTTACGTTTTTATAGATATGATTTGTTGTCCTCTAATTTCACCTAATGAAATAGACCTTGCATTGCAATGTGTAAAAAAATATATTTTTCATCAGACATAATAACTAGAGATAATGAACACCTCTATGAAGAAATGCACAGTTAACCAAAAATACATTGTAATTTGAAGAATAAATTATTGTAAGGTGTTCCTATCCCAAAAAGGATTTAGCATGGTGTGAAACAAACTCAAAACGATGTTGAGATGAGAACTCGTCATAGGTATATATATCATATCCAATGCCTCATCCCTGCACTGAAAACAAAGTGGTTACCTCCTGGCAAGGCTTTTTCTGTGTGGAGCTTGCATGTTCTCCTTGTATCTGGATGGGTTTTCTGCGCGTACTTGAGTGAAGTCCCCTTCAGCCTATAAACATGTATAACATAGGTTAAACATCCCATTTAAAACCTCTTGACAAGGATCCTGGTTAAAAGATCTTGAGAAAGTCACCCCTCTCCTGACAGGTTTTCCCCAGTAGCATTGGAAGGATGGGTCAAATGCAAAGTTCCCTATTTGGTATACCCAGGTTTAGTTTTGAGACCATGTTATACCACCATGACATGGATAACTACATACTTACGCAAGCATAATAATACAATGAACAAATACAAAAATGCAATTCTTTGTTAAAATCCACAGATGTCAAAGTTTAAATATTGCACTGGCTCTGCGACTGTGACTGATCAGAGTGCATTTCCTCTTTCCCTGTCATCTTCAAACATCCATGGGGCTAAGACTTGTTATTTGCTCTGAGCTGTCGGCGCGGTTTGGCTTTTTGATTAGCGCGCTACAGAGAGACAGACACAGGCACAGCAGCCGAGCCAGTGAAGAAGGAGACAGCCTTGAGGCACATGTCAAGCAATGTCACAGATAATCACACATTGTCTTAAAATAGCTTTGAAAACCACAGTGTTGGAGGGGCAGACTGGGCTGGGGCGATGTTGAGGTTTGAGGGGCTGCGAAAGATGCATCAGAGCACATGTAAGTGTAATTAAAGACCAGATAAAGTTAATTTCTGACAGGCGCCCTGGGTTACATTTATCAAGGGCAGACTAAAAAATGTCGTATTTGTAAAATGAGAAAAGTGGAGGCTGGGGTAATGGGTCACACGACTGACAGAAAGACAAAGAGTAATCTCCTCAGTCACTCAGGTGAGGACGGTGAAGTCTATATCCAGTAAAACCATCCTATTTCATAGTCCACATAACCCCTGTATTACTGCTGTCAGTGGAAATGTGGTGCACCTCCTCACTGACTGGATCATCATATCTGACTGCTAACCATTAAAATCCATTTGTAAAGCCCCTCAAGAACTAGAAATGGCCTTGACAAATGCAGTCTTCAGACATCCTGAATTTTCAACATAATATAGGCGAATTGCATCGAAGGAACATTGGAGATCATCAGATCATTCTAATCTGGCGATGATGGCAAATTTGTGCCCGGAGTTGACATTTTCACATGAATGTGTATAGAGCTGACCTACTTCATTGTTCAACAAACTTTCTACGTGTCCCCCAACTGCCATGTTGTCAACCCTCAAAGAAAATGAGACCCATGCCACATGACACAGAGTTTTCTATTTGCTTCGTTCATTTCACTGTTATTAGACTTTTTTAACATTTGGAAGCAAAACCCTCATTTACAGGGTCCCCAGTGTTATATGTACGCCCTTTAAATTCCCTTTACTTTGAGAGTCTATACTAAAAAGGTAAAAATGTCCATTTCTTTCTGTATTCTTAACTGTTTGTGCTAATAATTCATGGCAACAAGAGAGTAAACATTCTCTAGACATGCAGGAGGTGCATATGTCGCCTGTCAGTTCATCCACATCTCAGTCTGATGGGATAAACAGCCCATACTTTTATATGAATGATTTCCCCCTCTCCACTATTGCACACCAAAGCCAGTATTTAAGCTAAAAATAATGTTTATTCTTACGGACGTTTAATGGTCCGTCAAATGGGATAACAAGGACGGCTGATTTGTGGGCCTCTCTCTGCAATTACCCATTGCTCCCACTTCCTGCCTGTTAAACAGGCCATTGATTTTATGTTGAATATTATTGTGCCATATTCCTCAAGAGGGCTTTGATAGAGATATGAAGAGATTGGACTCAGGCACACCAGACACAGAGGAATATAAATGAACACAGATGAGGGAAAATGCTTTAGTTCAATGGTGGTAGTACTTGCTCTATTGTGATTTTTAAATCTAAAATAGTCCTCAGGTACAACTAAAAAGGGTCATATAACAAAAATAGATTTTAAGCCTTTAATAATCCCCAAAACCATAGCTATCAACTCATTTTCAATCCTTCACATCAACAAACAATGATCAAAATTTCACTAGAGACTTGCCTCCTCATAGTCTGTAACTGTCCGCCCATGTCTTTGGGTCCAAGAACAGAGCTGTGTTAGTCTGTGCAGGTTGGTGATGCAGACTCTTAGGAGCGAAGATTACAGAGAAGAAGTCAAGTGACAAATTCAAGTGGCCAGAAGAAATATCAATTCATTTAGGCCCAGTGAGCAGCAAACCAGCTGTCAGCGTGAGAGGGAGGATCAGGAGGGCTCGCCCTGATGTGACAGATGCATTAGTGACAAGTGCAACAGTTCATTTTGTGTGTCTGTGCATGTAAGAGAATGTTCACTGGTGTTCACTGGTTAACAAAAGGACAATGCCGAATGTAAAACTATTTGGATTCTTGCAAAAATGTGACATAAGAAAATGGTTGAACTGCCATTCACATATTTATTTCTCAACAGTGTCAGTACCTTTACTGTCAATTCAAATGCACATATATATCCACCTTCACCGTCACAAATGGTGTATATGTATGTAGCTATCTGTTTGAACTGGTGTCCTGCAGGGATTAATACTGTGCCCACTTTATTTAATAAAAATAAATAAAAATAAATAATGAACTGCTTCTTGTGCATCGAAAAACTGAAAATGAAAAAGCATG
The DNA here is from genome assembly GCA_036025475.1 of Philypnodon macrostomus. Taxonomy (NCBI): domain Eukaryota; kingdom Metazoa; phylum Chordata; class Actinopteri; order Gobiiformes; family Eleotridae; genus Philypnodon; species Philypnodon macrostomus. Next base: position 4,885 of record JAVQKC010087932.1, read on the forward strand.
TTTGGTGTGTTCAATTTATATTAAATATTATTTTTTCATACATTTACACTGCATGACTGATTTGGAAGGATAGATTCACTGATGCACTATTAAGTGATGTATCAGTAGATCACATTCGATTACATTTATAAATAGAAAAGGACACCATGGCAAAATCCAGTTTTTATGGTCCTGCATATTGACCAGCATCAATGGTAGCTTAATTCAGTCTATATCGATCTCTATATACATTTATAGCATTCACATTGAATAGGAATTAAGTCATTGTATAATCCATTTTTATATTTACCATAATGCCATTAGTAAACCGGTTTTCTATAACTGCCTCATAATAGTAAAATAACATCAGCATTCTGTATAATGGAAATAGGGCTGCTTATAGCTAAATCAATATTCATGTATGTTAGGGGCAGTATTTTGTGAAAAGCAATTACTGCTGTAGTGAAACCATGTCAGTCTGTGTGATACACACATTTTGATTTTTCAAGGTGATCTGAGGACGACTGTCACCTCTTTGTTAACTTTGATGAAAGCTGTGTAAAGACGCTGGAGTGGGCTGACATGTCCTTGTGCAGGCATCTCAAGCATGATGCTAATAACAATAATTAGCTCCTAAGTGTTTGTCAAGGAGGGGCGGGGGTAGACATGAATATTCTCTCATTGTGTACGTGTCTCAGACAAATGGCTTTTGCATGTCTGTTTAAAAGAACAAATTAGTCATAATTGCTTGTTAAGGTTGAAGTCAGCTTTTTGCCTCATATACACACAGGTAGAAAAATCATGATCATGTTGTGACCACTTTAGGAGCAACACTGCAATTAGAACAAAATATATTTACTTGTTAATGAATATCTCTGACCTGACAAAGACCTACAGCAGGGTCCTCAGAAAATATGTGTTGGAATAAAATTAGTGTAAATCAAAACTAACCAAAGTCCAAACCTTTAGGAATAAAAAGATATTGTGCAGAAAAATGCCACTTAATCAGGGACTAATCTAGGACATAACCAGGACAACATTAAATCAAGTCATGTGTAAACCAGGTCTAAACAAAGACTAAACCGGTACCAAACTAGAATAGCGGAACCCACACATCAAATTCAAGGCAATAACTGGAAAGGGTTAAAACTGGCACAAAAAGACTTAAACTTCAGAGTGTGGTACTCAGGAGAGCTGTAGGAGGACTTGCGACTTGCATGCCACCAGTGGTACCAACTTTTGAGAACCACTGACCTAAAGCAATGTGAGTGTATATATATATATATATATAACAAGTATTACTATCTGCTTGAAGACCCCCAAGGCACCTTTATATTTCAAAATCAGAGCGTTTGAGTCTAATTAATAGACCATATGATTTATACATTTCATCTAGCATATGGATTAAATCCATACTTCACTTTAAAACCATCAAACAGTGAAGGTTTCCCATGTGCTAAGACAGAGTCTCCCATCACTTTTCATTAGCATTACAGTCCATCTCACCCGGCTGTTAGATATTTGAGAAATGATTATTAATAACCAGATAATTTCCAGAGATTAACCCCATTCCGGCTTCATCCGTGATCCTCTGGCCTTTAGGAAATTGATCCGAGGAAAAGATTGATGGCGCTTCTACTGTTTTAAAACATTTGTCCTTGTCAAGTTTGGTTCTGTTCTTCAATTGTTTAAGGGCCACACATTTGGATTTATGTTTAATGATGCAGCTATATCTGTGAATGTCACTTTGAAACTTAGAGTAAAGCTAGTGTTAGGTATTTAAGCACTACCTTCACAATCCCCAGCAAAACACAAAATTTACCTTCATCTTGGGTTGTGGTTAACTGGAGCCTATATACTCTAACTATAGGCATGATATGTGGTGCGTATGGGCTAAACTAGTAGTCAACATTATCATGGCACCTTCTTTGATGTTCTTGAGGTCACACATTATCCACCCCACGGTCTTGGGATTTGGAGTTCCTACGCAGCGACTTGAGAATTGAAATGTTTACCAAGAAGATATCAGTTAGTCACCTCAATGACTCAAAAGGTCAGTAAGGGGGACTTCCATTTCCTTAATTGGGCTGGTTGAGCTTCATACAAACATGAGCAGATGGATGATGTGTGTGTAGGAGAGAGCATCCTTATTTATTGTTCATGCATTTTTAAACAGCAGACCAGCGAGGTCAAAGATCAAACAGGACTTAACCCACGGCAAGAAGAAAGAGCAGAGGGAACATATTGACTATACTAAATTAAGACAATTGGAAAAATGCATACTTAAACTATAGTGAAGGGTGCAGTTTGATTCCTGCACCAACCAGTTCATAATGACACTTTTTGATTATGTATAAATCTGTTAGTGTAATGAAATAGTGGTGGTGGGTAAAGAGACTGCAGGCAAAGTGTGGCTGTCAAGTCTAAGTGAGTTTGCCTCAGGACACATGGAGCTTACCACCACCAGTGTGTGACAATTCACTTCACCTTGTGAGACATTTCTTAAAAGTTTCATGAAAATCATTGTGTAATATTTTATGTTGTCTTGCTAATAGAAAAAAATGGACCTACATGCATCTCTCAATGATAAAGAATGCATTGGAAAGTTCTTCTATACTGTTCTATACTGGCCTTGCTCGACAGTTCTATAAAAATACAACTATTAAAATATATCATTAACAAACAAAGAGTGTTCTCGATATAGACAAAGCCAATTGGGTGCTGTCAGGTCACAAACATATTCCATAGCTTTTAAACGTTCAATCAAACAAAAAACAAAAAAGATTATGCCAGAAGAAAATGAAATAGAGTCCCATAAAATCACCTTAAATGAGTGTTTCTTGACTGATAAAGCAGTGCAAGCCCATGTGGTCCCCTCATCCACTTTCCCTGATCTCTGTTGCCATGGCACTTGAAGTGTGATTAGAACTCAGGCTAACCAACATGGCTGACAATATTGACTTCCTGTCTGGTTCATGCAAACAGGATGTGACAGATTTAATTTGTTTGTCAGCCCACCTTCATTTAAACAGAAGAGTGGAAGTAGGAGAAAGGGGACGACTGAGGAAGAGAATGAGAGGAAATCCTTCACACAACCATATTCATGGATACATAGAATTGAAGGGATGAAATGAAGGTATGAAATGAAGGGATGAATTGAAGGTATGAAATGAAGGGATGAATTGAAGGGATGAAATGAAGGGATGAAATGAAGGGACAAATTGAAGGGATGAATTGAAGGGATGAATTGAAGGTATGAAATTAAGGGATGAATTGAAGGGATGAATTGAAGGGATGAAATGAAGGGACAAATTGAATGGACAAATTGAAGGGATGAATTGAAGGGATGAATTGAAGGGATGAATTTAAGGGATGAAATGAAGGGACAAATTGAAGGGATGAATTGAAGGGATGAAATGAAGGGATGAAATGAAGGAATGAATTGAAGGGATGAATTGAAGGGATGAATTGAAGGGATGAAATGAAGGAATGAATTGAAGGGATGAATTGAAGGGATTAAATGAAGGTATGAAATGAAGGGATGAATTGAAGGGATGAATTGAAGGGATGAATTAAAGGGACCAATTTGAAGGGATGAATTGAAGGGAAGAATTGAAGGGACAAATTGAAGGGACAAATTGAAGGGTTGAATTGAAGGGATGAATTGAAGGGATGAATTGAAGGGATGAATTGAAGGGATGAATTGAAGACTTGACTTCTTTCATCTTCTTACTAAAACTTAAAAGTCCAAAATATTATATTCAACAAAAGTTTGATGTGGATTTGAAAGGTGCGATAAACCACAAAACAAACAGAAATTGTGTGTACAAGACATTATGTGGGGTATTGGCTAGCTTTCACATATACCAGATGGACACTGCCTGTACTTGAGTGTGCCTGAGAGTCCAGTACTGTGATGGCAGCAGAAAGGGTATGTGACAGTGAATACAGAGGGCTCCATTACTGTTTAAATCATTGATTGCATCCCCTCAGATTCTCTCACAATCCACCTATCCATCTTCTCTGCTCTTATGTCTAGTCTCTTCACCAAGACCTATCACTGATAGCATCCTGACACCCTTTTAGTCCATTTTTAACTTCTATGTATGCTTTTAACTACAAGGGTTTTTTTATTTTCTGTAAATGAGGTGAGGGGGGAGGAAGAGAGTGCAAATTTAAACAACATTTTATGGATCAGGACCACTTTTTTTCAAGTAATAATGTCTTAAAACCCATCTGAGCAAATGCTGAGCTGTAACAGTGGGCACACTAAAGAAAAGCAGATCTATTTTCTAAGCTTCTGGTTCTTCTGGTCGCTTACAAAGGGCGGGAGGCTTATGATGCTATAGCTGGCCTGGACCAATACTTCCAAGTGTCACATTTCGTTTTTGACTATTTCTTCACACATGTGCATAGTCACCTTTAATTTACTCAATGCCTGAAAAGCATGATGAGAAATGAATGGTCGCCGGTCGTTCTTGTCAGTTCATGAGTTCACCCTCATGCAAAGAAGTCAATCCTGACTTTTCTCTGGACCAATTGGGTTTGTCTTTTTTTTTTTTTTGTGCTTCAAGGTCTTGTCTGCAAACTTACGTTGTAAAATTGTATTAAGTGATGCTTTAGTTAAATGAGTTCTGATTGATGTGATTTCTATGTGGAGGCTGAATGTTTCTCCCCCATGCCTGTGTGGGTTTCCTCCGGGTACTCCGGTTTCCCCCATATTAGGTTAATCCTCCAGCTAGGTACATCCTGACCAAGATCGTGGCTGTATATCTGGAGGTGGGTCCCCGGCGCTGCATTGCGGCTGCCCACTGCTCCAACAGGTTGCCCCAGTGGCACTGAGGGATGGGTCAAATGCAGAGGACACATTTCCCTAAGGAGACAATAAAGTTTAACCTAACCTAGTCAGAGTTGGAGTAGTGGTGAATGCTAAGTGCTGTGATAATCCCTCATTCTGTACAACTCCACACATCTGTACCAGGGTGAAAAACCTGCCCCCAAACCTTATTTTTTGGCCCAAAGGAGTCACTCCACCACCTCACTGCCACAAGGAGGTTCTGGTTTGTTACCATGTAGACGAGCATGCAGAGCGGATGTATCTGTGTGGCAACAACGCTTGTCTTGGCGAGGAAAGGGCCATCGCTGAGGTCGAGTGACAGGCACACACCTCCTCTGGGCTGCAGCAGTGAGGGAGGGAGCTGTGGTGAGAGGGGGGTGACAGTGTTAAGCAGGCGGCCGTGACAGTGATGTGACACTGGTGAAATAATTATGAGTCCAAAACAGGGCTGACAGGGAGCAGCCCGTGCCCTTCAACTATCTGTCAACTGTCATTAACATAGAGCCATGATATACGCCGCAGGACACGCAGAGAGGGAGAGAGACGGGAAAGGAAGAAATGGGACGATCGTCTGCATGACTACACAGGACAATACACCCAAAATATCCCAAATCACAGTCATGCAATTGGTGGGAATCTTTGAAACTCTTTTGTTCACCGAGGAACATATATTTCTGATAAGGGGAAGACTAACACACAGAAGTACAAAGTGAGTGATACTGTCCTGTGAATGAAACTGGAGGATTCAAATGCCAGTAGTACAAGTGTGTAAAGTGTATATACATGCTTCCAAGAATAAAGAGCTAGTGAATAGGGTTAAAAGCCAAATAATTTGAGCACAATCACAATGCTTTATTTGTACATATTTACAGATTCAGAACTGCCACCACAGTGATCTGGGCCACCTTAGCTGCAGTCGCCTCAGCCACCTCTGTCCCCTCAGCCAAAGCAAAAAATTACAAAAGGAGCAAAGAAGTAAAAGAGTTTGTAATGCAAGGCCAGATTCATAGAAAAATTGGGAATAAGGAAAACCAAGTTGGGAGCCCCCCTGGACTGATATATTTAACAATCAGTAAGCTAAAACAAGCCCATGCTGTCTATAAATCCACACACTGCAGTCCACACAGAGGCAAAAATGTCTCTCGTTAAGGCAGCATCGTTTAAGAAACTATCTGTGTCCACACAGGTTCACGCAGCTCCACTGAAATGCTGTAGTGTGTATGCTGGGCCCGTTGGTGGCAATACTCGATCTCTGTGTGGACTGGGACTTAGAGAGTTCATTGTGGTCTTTGTATCTCTGTGCTAATATATCTTTCTGTTTTCTGTGCAAGACATTATTTTCCATCTTATCTACATACAGCATTTAGAAAAAACTATTTATTCCATCTTTATATACAAATCACTTTACTCAATAAAGGTACTGCCTAGTCTAGTTCGAGACAATGTTGTCAAATGGCTGATCCCTTGAGCTCTCTTGGCTCTGTAAATGTGTGTGAAAGTGTTTCTCCCAAGGTACTAGACTGATATGTGGATTAACCGGGAGCCCAGGTGAAATATGTTGTGGAACGGCCTGTTAACAAGAGTCAGGGTGTAAAACGCCTCAGTGTACATAACTCAACATAACAGAGTAAATCCCTCCTCAAAACAAGAAGACATACAGTAGCCTACATTTCACAACAGTATATTTGGAGATAAATCTGACATGATGCTCCATGAAAGAGGGTAAAATGTGGTGTGGATTTATGAGGAGGGGGATATCCCAGTGTCTTGGACGAGCCATAGGCCCCAACAACAGACTGACACACTGAAAACACAAATAAAGGTTTATGATGTGGATAGATGGGTTCCCACAAAGACACTTGGCTGGATTTTTATTTGGTCCTGGCTTTGGCCCAAGCCACTACATATTTCTGTTTTATGAAGAGACTCAACACCTAAGACAGCAGCTAACACAGAATGTTGAACCCACTCACCTGACAACAAAAAAGAGAGAAAAGTCTACAGAAAATGATTTGATAGCCATACAAAAAGAATGCTCAGTATATAACAGGTCTTAACATAATCAACATCATCTCACAACAGTATACTAAAATGTGTGTCTGTTTCAGAAGTCACACAGAATCATTCACTTAAATAGCTACGTCACCATACTTTATATGTCCGCTATCATTCCCGACACAAGTCAGTTAACCTTTATTTGGGACCAGCTCAAACATGGTCATCTATAAAATACACCCACATAGTATCCCCTATTGGAGAATACCAGAATTTTATGCCAACAATGTCTATAATACAACCCAGAAGTGTCCTTTTTCCACACATATTCCAATTACAGTGTGCTTTTATGTCATCGTATGCCTAAATTATTAGAAAATAGCATACTTTTTATTCAAAGGTCGAGATTGTTAAATTGACTAAATTCAGGCAAAAGTGGGTAAGTGTAGTAGGCATCCAAAATTAACATTGACAATTGATGGTGAGACTGCAATAATATCCCAAAAGATACACTTTAATTTAACTTTTTGGGTTTGAAGTCTCAACCATACAACATCAAACTATTTAGACAGTGGAACAAGACAGGAGATTGTAAAACAAACTGTTACAGCTGGTAAAACAGCCATTAATGTCAAAACTAATTGCACCCATCTCGTCCATCTTTGACAGTCTCCCACCAGTGAAAGCCCAGACGAGTCAATCTCAGCATTGGCCTTTCATACTGTATCTCTTTCAATCTTTCTCACACATGCTAATCGGCCCCGCTCATTTACATCTTAATGATTTCACTCATGCAGTTTTTTTTTTGTAGCTCTTGTCCGATTTCTCTATTGAGTTATCTTCTACTAGAGATCCCGTTCATGTCTTTGTGACTTGTCTTTGTCTGTGGTAGGAAAGTGGAGGTGATTATTTGGTCACCTGAGACTTTAGGAGGACATGTTTGATCTGGTACAGAGGAGCTGAGAAAAGAACAGAGCAGAAAACATCTTGCCTGACTGTCACACCTTGGTTTGGTAAGGAGAAGAAACATTTGTAAAATGCTAATGGACCTGTGATCTACCTCTTAGAGAGCATGTCTGCGTGTCTTAGAGAGCTGTCCCGTCCAGTCTGCTAAAGGAACACCAAGTAGACTGTTTAATTCTTCTGCCTGTGATTTCGGAATAATAGGGAAGATGGATAATGTATGCATGGGAGATATTACTGTCTGGG
>JAVQKC010087935.1:0-20310 GCA_036025475.1 Philypnodon macrostomus
TTATTTTATTTTATTTTATTTTATTTTATTTTATTTTATTTTATTTTATTTTATTTTATTTTATTTTATTTTATTTTATTTTATTTTATTTTATTTCAGTGAGCCCATGCCAGCTACTATGAGCCTGAAATACAGCATGCAGGTAGTCACAGGCCTGACACAGACAGACAACCATCCACTCACATTCATTCCTTAAGGGCAAACCATAAGACGGTCCTACAATAACACAGTGAGAACACGCAGACTCCATTCATAGCGACTGTAAAGTATGTCGGCCCGAGGATTGAACCCACACCCTCTTTACTGAAAGTCAAAAGTGCTAAGAGGTCTTTCTGTGTTTTTGTGAGCCCATCATGTGAGAATGGTCTTTGGTAGGCTTCCTAAATAGGGGGTTAGGACCCAAAAGTGGATCACAAGGAAGTTTGAACAATCTTTGATTTTTGAATGTTGTTTTTTATCCTATAAAAGAAAAGAACTGAAAAAAATGACTAACATTCACAGAAAAATCTTTCATTGCTCAGAAAATAAGTCCAACTAGAAATACTGTATGTGCATGGACTAGTTCATGTTGATCCTATTGAAGAAATCTCAATCTAGAATGTGTGGAATAAAATGAAACATGAACTAGTCCTTGTGAGTTGAATACATATTTAGTTGCACAATGAATTTTCTTGTAAAGGATTACTGCACAATTTAGATAGATAGATAGATTTATTTGCCATATGAGTGAACAGGTTCACAACATTAGGAATGCGTTGCGGTATAAGTACCAGGGCAGCCATTTACGGCGCTCACTATGCACTTCAGAAAAAGTAAATGCAGTTAAGTAAGCATACATACATAACGTAAACACATAACATAAACATAACAACACATGGTACACGTGGTCACGTGATGGAATTTTTCCTTGGAATTAGGTAAGGGAGATAAACAACAACAACATATGAAAGATGAGCGAGATTGGAGCCAGACTGATCCACGTGGGGTTTGGGATAGGGGGGGTCTGTATGGTGCAGTAAGAGTCTGAGCTTGTGTTATGATAGTGTTGAGCCACAACACTAGCATGATATCAAGCTTAATTCACTTTTAAATACTGCAAATGCAATATTTCACAGCTAGGACAATGTATGGCAATGTACGTATAACCTAAATAAGAGTTATAGCTTAAATGCAGCTGACTAGCAAGTGCATAGCCTAGCCTATCAAAAACGATTGAAGAGGAACGCTGCCAGGACCTCCAGAAAGTGTAATGGTCAGATAAAATAGGTGCTCTTTGGAGTAGGGACAATGAATTGTCAAAAATAAAATGCATTTATTGTTTGGCCAAGTCTTAATGGACCTCACGTTTCAGCCATCCAGCCTTCATCAGGGGGAAACAAAAAATAGCCTAGCCTTTATTTGATAGTTTGGTCAGTGTTTGTATTGAGTTGCACGTTCTTCAACCACAAACAACATTGTAATGCTTGTAATGAGAGTTCATGCAAGACTAGCAAAAATAATAAACAAAAAAGTCAAGTAAAAACAAGTGCGAGTCACTGAAGTCCTGCCTCCTAGTGGTGAAAACGCCCCAAACTGAATCAGTAAAAACATAATCCATGTCCGTTTGACACACTTGGCGATACAGTAGAATACAGAAGTTTACAGTAGTGTGATTAAAGTAACTGAAAACACCTGTGGGGGTGGGACAATCAGTCTAGCTCTGTGCTGATTGGTTGACTGGACCTAAACTCTAACCAATCAGATTAAACCGTTTGGGTGTAGCCATATGTGTGTTAAAAATTGACAGGCTATGTATTTATATTATTCTTCAGACTGCATATGGACTATACATTTTACTGTAAAAAGTGAATGGGGTTCGAATTGGAACCCACTTATTGGCTCATTTAAAAAAAAATACAGATAAATACCAATAGCAGTTCCGTGTGGCACCAGTGAATAATTTGAACCAATGACTCTAGCCTACAACAAACAGTAATCTCAAAATTTTATAGTGAAGATGATATAATATTTTGTGGTACAGGTACATTTATAAAACATTCATAATATGTGATAATCATGTTACTTAATTAGAAAACCCAGTGTTTACCAAAAATTGCAGACTACTACAAAATTGAATGTTCAGTCATTGTCATCCACCCATTTTCTTCCAGACACTTCTATTCAAAGAAGCCTATTACATTCAGCAGATTAGATTTACATTTAGATTTACAAAGCAACGCAGGTTCCTCCTTTTAATCAACCACACTCGGCAATACATCTGCCACATGTGAGCGCCTGAATTAATTTATTACTGCCCGTTTATTTCACTTAGTCGGCTCACTTCTCCCTCTGTGCTGCAAAACTTCGATCCCATTTGCTTTAGGTCTAAATCAGTTCAATCCAGGCTGTCTTTGTGATTTGCTGAAAGAGAAACAAGAATGCCAAGGCGTTCAATCCCATTATCAGCATTGTTTAGAGGGCTGTGTTCAGATGCAGGAGAGGAGACGCTAAGCTCACTAACGCAAACCAATTTATCACAGCACAATAGTAGACATTGGAAGCTTATTATAAACTTTTAGCCGCCATTGTTTTAGCATGAGAGCTATATTTTTGGAAAAAGTCAATGATGGGGCAAGTTAACAATTAAAATGGAACGCTGATTGCAAGCGGTCACTAAAGGAACAAAAGAATGACACTTTGTGGGTAGAGAATTTACCCCTGAACTAAAAGACACTGTTAACAGTGGAGGGTATCTGTTGCTGTCTTCTCTATAACTATCCCATTTTACATCCTTCTGCCCCCTTTTCTTGTGGGTGGGTGTAGCATGCTCTCTGCTTAGTTTGGCTTCAATTAGAAGAAAGGTATTGGCGTAGTTTCTCAGCTAACCGCTTTACCTTTTTGTCTTACTGTTACATTGACTGTGAATGATGTTACAAAATGTCAAAAAAGGGTAAAAACTGCCAAAATAAAACAGTAGATGTTATACAGACTATTCCACAAGTGACGTAATGTAAGAATGATGTACAACCTTTGATGACAAAAATAGCAGCTCTTCCTATTCATTCATGTCCATGTTAAATGAATACAGCTGCCTTTATATACTGTATATTTATGCTTATATATTTGTCTGTAATCTGTCATTCCAAACAGACAATGTTGACCTTTGGATTGTGGTCTTTGACGGCGTTACAATTCAATATCATTAATTTCTCTGATTCTAAATTTACAATTAATACATTTACAAAATGGCTTCCAGCTGGCATGTCCACAAGAGACTTAATATTTGGCCACAGATGTGTATTGAACAAGCAGGACCTATTCATGTACACCTGCTAAATATGAATACGGCATTATTGTGTGTAAAGTGAACTCATATGCAAGATGAATTTGTCCCTGAAATGCATTCCCAATGTTGTGTTTTGTGTTCTTCATGCATGTTTGAGTAATCTTTTATGTTTGGAGAAGATGCGTGTTGGGCTGTGAGGGTGTCAAGGCTTTGCTTATATCCCAGAAGAAGTAAAAAGGGGTTGTAGTTTATTTTTGGAAACCCCTGAAAACTGGCACAAACCGGTTGGTCCTGTCTTAAAGAGACAGGCGCCTAATCCGAGCGTTTGATATTGAGCTCCACAAAAAAGCTTGTATTAGATCATTATTGTGTGTTTGATGTTGCAAAATGTAAAATGGTAACTTAAATGTATCAAAAAAAGCATAATGTATAGGATCGTCAAACCATATTATTGTCCCTAGCTTGGAGATCCCCTTAGCCTTACATAAAGCATCATAGAGTAGACTGCACCCTTAAAACACTACTAGTGTTTATGAATATATTATGCCCCCCTTAGGTCTGTTTCTGTCTCTACGTTATTCTGTTTGTGTCCTCCTTTTGTCTCTTGACTCAGCTCTGTTTTGTTCTGTGTGCCTCTGTATCTTTTGCTCACTGTGCTGTCACTTGGTTCGCTCCGGGGTGATTTTGTTTCAGCTCATCTGTAAAGTCACAGGGGCTGCCTCACTGTAGCAGGCCATATACCTTATCAAACCTCTCTCTGCATGAACACATCTGTGCATTTGAACACAGTTTATTTTTCGAATCAAGACGGATACATGGGGAAACGTATTTATTGTAAAAAAGATTTGATGAATTAAACGGTAATAAACAGTGTCAGTGCCTGCAGCTGTGGCTACAGAGATTACTTATCCCCAAAGAGCTATATAATAATATTATTATGTTTTAAACCAGACAGAGAAATTATTTTTAGTTTAAAAAATTCGACTGGTAAAATGCTCGTCAGAAGTGTCACACCATTGGTTTAAATCAGAACAATTGTAATTAATAGCCTACTGGAACTTTATTGTTGGTTAATAATGATATGTGAAGTTAATGTAAAAGACTGTCCCCTACTTTTCTGATCATCCAGTTTAGTGAAACATGTTTGATTGTACTATAAATCCTCTGTTTTATGTGGGACCAACTGAAGCAAGTCTTTTTAACCATCCCTTTGCTAAAATGAATTGTAACAACCAAGGTTTTATGTGAGAGCGGGTGAGAGAAATGCAAGCAGACTGTGAATGCAAATCTATCGGCGAAACGACGATGTTATGGAACCACGTTGGTCCGCGTCTGCAGATCCTACATGTGAACGCGATAACTCAAAAACAAATTGCCCGATTAGTTTCAACTTTTGCACACAGGTACATATCACAAAGATGAAAACCCCTTAGATATCGCACAATGTCTGATTAAGGTTCCCATTGGTGTCATAGCAGTTGTGGTGTCGGGTATGACAGAGTAGGCCTAAATATCTTGACAGTAGAAGATATTATTTATAATAGCTGCATATAAAACAAATTTTGCCACAGTTTAACCTTAAAGATGATGTGAAATAATGGGCTTGTGTTTGCAGGGTATTCAGGTAGCTGTTATTTCTGCAGCTTTTTAGGCCCAGGACAAACACAATAGACTGTGCCTGGTCTGTGCTCACTCTATTATTGGCCCTTATTGTAAAAGTTGTCCCAGAGGAGGCTCCAGTGTGCGGTGCAGAAATCTGGCCTTCATAAGACGTGCCAGTTGGCAAAGGCTCCCAGCTTTCTCTTTAAATGCCTCGGCCCAAGCTCTATTCAAGCAACTCTGTATTTTCTATGTGAGAGAAGCCCAATTTAGCAGCTAAATATTGGCTGAACGATTATTAGTAAAGTACCAAAAGGTGCATTGAGGTTAGCTGTTTAATACACGCCACTTATGTTTTGACATCAAGCTATCTGCCTGACACATTTTTAGGCACCAAATGACAAGCATGCATGAGTTAATAGTAACTCATTGTATTCAGTGGTGCAGTGGTGCAGTGGTTAGCACTCTTGCCTCCCAGCAGGAAGGTACGGGAATCAAGACTGGTTCAAAGTGCTAGCCAACGAATCTCTATAGCACAAATGAGAGAAGAATGAAAAACAATCTGAAAACACATCACAAACCTTGAAAAAGAGAGAAAACCACACCAGAGGTCACTACTTTTTGGCAAGAACAAGAAATACCTAGAAAAGAGGCAATTTTGTCAAACAAGGTGGACTGTTAAATGAACCTAAATCTAGTTTTTTGGTCTTTACATTTGGTAAAAGGCGATGTGCAGCCAACTAATCTGGTCCTATGAAGATTGTGATCATTGTGATAAAAAGTGTGCATACTGTATGTTAGTGCAGAGATGTCTATCCCAGCCTCTATCATGCGGTGTGAATGCAGATGAGTGTTATTTAAATTTTATGTTGAGAATGTATATTTTTCTTCATTACATTCAGCAGCATGGGTCTTAATAACACTCCAATATGAAAATACAAAAGGCTACCCATGGATGGCTCACTGTAGGAGAATGTAAAGTGGGCTGTGAAGGATTCAGGCAGTGCTGTCACAGTCGAGTCATTTTGTTTAATAAGAGGGAGTGGGTAAAAATGTACATTGCTGGTTTTATGCTTTGCTAGACTTGCTCTGAATGATAATGGATATATTTGTGTAGGACAATGAGGGTTTGTTTACATTCTAATACAATAAAACATCACAGCAAAAACCGGTAAGTATGGAAGGTAGATTTTTGAAGTAATGTTGAAAGAATAAGAATGAGAGGCATGAAAGGTGGCTCTGAGCAAGGAGGTTGTGGGTCCAATCCTGCATATTTTCCCTGCATTACTAAGAATTGATGTCTCTAAATGGCCCATACTATAGGTCAGTGTATGCCTCTTTGTCAGCCCTGGCCATTGGTCTATGGTTTATCTAAGGCCCATAGTTTCGACCTCTAGAAAATAAGACAAATATGCTGCAATTCTTAATGCTAGAAAGCACTTTTTAACTCCATATTGTTATATCTTTTTTACCAAATCAATTCCAAATATGTGTCCAATGAGTTCAGATAATAATAATATTCTGTGGTAGCTAAATTATTTCTATTAACTTGTATGTGAAAGTCTCTATGACTCCTTTAACCTTGATACATTGATCAGCTTTCCAAAATGGTGTCTATGCTGTTGTATGGGCTCCTTTGTTGTTCTTGCACAACCCTAAAATGTATAGGTCCACTCCATAGGTCACTCCTCATTTCCTCAGTCCTATAGTGATGCAAAATGGCTCTGAAAAATACACACGGACTTGGTATCCTATATTGGATAGGACCCCAGATCGATTAGGCTGTGTGCGCAGACATAGTGGAAGTAGACGCTGAATAGAAACACAAAAGCAATTTCCGAGACAATTGGTCTGGATGGCATACCTGTACAAACGGAGGGAACAGCCGGTCTCATGTAATTAGTGTTGTATTGGGAACCTTTTGGAAAAGTAACCATTGTGTGCTTAAAGAGACATACACCAACTAACCTTTTGTGAGCTTTCTACCATGTCATCATTTTCAGTAAGCATCAAAACAATCTGCATCTTATCCTGGTCCGGCACAGCTGAGGAGAGGCACAATCGCAGTCGGATCGAGAAAAAACAGCTGAGAAGATAATTGGCGGCTCACTACCACTGCTACAGATCTATACTGAGGTCTGTGTGAAAAGAATTCCTGGAAGCCTGCACACATCCCTTCTACATCATGTTTGACCTGATCCAGTCAAGGAGAAGACGTCACAGCATAAAAGCTCGGCTGCTTAACAGTTTTGTTAGGCCGCTAAGTCAGAGGTTATGATTATTTGGTCAGTTCTCATTTATTTACAGTTCATTGTAAGTTGATTATGAAACGCACTGAAATGTGGGGGATGTTTCTAGATGACCCATGAAAATGACAAATGAAGAATCTAAAAAGAAAAACCTGAGAGAAAACCTGAGCAATCTAAACTATTTAGTATTTAGTTTCATTCGTGCATGTTTGAGTAGTCCTGAATGCTGAGTGGCTGACCTTCTCAGGAGCTGGAAATGTTTGGAGTTGCTCTCTAAACAGACAGGTGAAGAAACTCTACTGGGTTTGAGCTTTTTCAGCACAGAAAAAGCACCAGCTCCCAAAAAGATGTTTACACAAGTTCTGGAGGTGAACAAAAAATCCTTTAAACCACTTTAACAGTGCGGGTAGTGCAATACGGTAGCACAAATACACAATGTCCAGATGGGCGACCAAGGGGCATTCTGGGAAAAGGCAGAGGATGGTGACCACGGTAACAGAAGGTCTAATGCACCAGTCATATGTCTTTGTGTATTTATTCATCTATGGATTTATGCGAGGACATGCCAGTTAGCGGGGCCCCGGCTCCCTGTAGACAAGCGGCACAAAATGGTGACCTGGCCCAGCTGCTCAAATGTGCTCAGCTGGATGCCCGAGGGCTGAATGACAAGTTAAGACAGGGGGCAATAAGGAGAGGATGAGGAGGGAATCAGAGATAAGGCATGTGGGGAAGGGTTTGATGAAAGGCCAAGTAAGTTGGATCATAAATATATGCTTTGTATAGAAATGCATAAAGGTAATTACTACATATGCTATTCTCCTATACAGCTTCTCCCGATAAACCTTGATCAAAATTACTCTTATTAGTGTATTGGGATCACTTTCTTCCAGTATCTTGGCTTTGAGTAAATACTTCACCTGGTTTAGCTCCACAAATCTGAGCTCAACATGATTAAGTCTGTCTAGGATCATCCAGAAAGCTATCCAATGCAGTATTTGCCCCTTCCAACTGTGTCCCCAAAGTCCCCCTCAGTGAAGAACTTTGAAATGACCGCTGAGTCGGGAGCCATTATAAGTGCAGAACAAAACGGATGATGGAAAATGATGGAGGTTGAGGAACAAGGTCAAGAGAGTTTGAGAGCCAAGATAAAACTGAGAGAAAGCAGAGAAGACGCAGCCAAGCACAAAACTCACCAAATAATTAAGGGACGGACCAGGAAAGAGCCAGGAGAAGGGGGGAAATTGGGCACCAGATGACAGAAATCTAAAGTGTGACTGGAGGTGAGTTGAAGAAATGTTGTTTTTGGTGTGAACATTATATGGGTCTAGGTATAGTTTTGAAACGGATTAAGAATCATTCCAAAATAGACACTCCAACCACAAGGGGTCAGTAACAACATATTTAGTTTTCGTAGTCTTTATTACTGTGAAGGCTTTGTGACGCAATTGATATAGCATTTACTTCTGAACTAGTAGATTGTCCGTTTGAATGCAGGTCTGGACATTTTAATTTTACCATTGCAAGAAAGAGCCAATGTGTTTTTAGTGGAAGACTAATGTTGGGTTGTTTTCCAAGGTAATCCAAATGTTTAGTGAGATGTAGAGGCTTTGTGGGCAAATCCGTCCATCACCTGTTTAAAGTCTTGGGAGTGACAGGTTAAAAAAAGATACAGGCACAGAAAGAGCTCTCAGAAGAAGTGAAAAGGGGAAGCTTGCGGCTGTGGCTTAGAAGAAGAGAGCTGAAGTGGTCAGCCACAGGGAGCTGAAGGGAGATGTCCCTAATGCTCGCCCCAACACCTAGAGATTTTGAGATGAAAGGTGCGAAACATCTATGGAGGGTGGCCTCAGCTGATCAACCTGTGGTCGACCCACTGGCAGTGGTGGAGGTGTGTCAGGCAGAATTGTCTTGCAGTGATTATCTGAGCTAAAATCTTCTTTCATGACAGTCATGATTGGTGCGGCTATAATAATAATAATAATAATAATAATCCATTTTATTTGTAATGCACTTAACATTTCAAGGAAAAGTGCTACAGCTTTTAAAATTGGCTAACAATAAGGTCACTTAGCAAGAGTAAAAACAAAAACAGATACCAATCATTCAAAAGGAATGAACAATAAAGGCTTCATAAAAATGTCCCAATAGGCCATTTGAATAAAAACGTTTTCTATGAATGTGAAGCAGGCCTACACCCTAGAGATATGCCAAGGCTAATACATACTCCCCTTCATTCACTATTAGGTCAATACAGATTCACCAATTCAGTGATATAATGCATGTAATTGATTTATGGGGAAATCCATGATCAAATTGGTTTCAACAGGAGCGCTAAACACTCCCACACCCACCCACCCACTATAAATTCTGATTTGAATGGAAAAACATGAGCCATAAAATGCAGTGTTATACCAAGCTACTAACTCAATGCTTTGTTGCTGTGCAGTGCTTGAGTACGTTAATAATGCATATGAGTGCTGTGGGGCTTTGGTGTGACTGTGAAACCTTTACCTGTCAACAGCATTGTCTCACCTTGTGCCATACTGCACTTGGCTGCTATAATGTGTTATGAGGACACTTGTTTTCTAAAGAAAGCATCATATTAGCTCCCAAGGACAAGTATGACGTTTTTTGGTAACGTCACCAGGAGAAGATTAATTTGATGACTCAGCACAATGCAAGCCTATAGGAGGAACTAAGTCACCTCTATAGGGTTGGTAACCACAGTGGGGGTCACATGATCATGAGAGGGGTATAGACATCCCAACTGTGGTCTGTTTAATGAGCTTGTTTAAGTGAAGAAAAAGGTTAAAGCTCGTCAAATGTCACATTATTCTTATAGGGACTGAGCTGATTCAGCAACCTGGTGGTGGAGGGCAAGGACCAACTGTGTGCATTTATTATGTGTACAGTCTCCTGATGAGAAGGCCAAAGAGCATGTCTGCGTCACATCTGTGGGCTTCACTGAAGATGAGGTTATTAGATGATTGCAACAAGTCAGTTGAGTTCCTTCTAGTGCTGAATGCTGGGCAGACTTCAGGATGACTGAGCAGCCCATGGAGACCCTTCACCAGATCTTGAGTCAGGATCATGGTCAGAAGAACCACTAAGATTAGCCTATTGTGAAAGTAATTACATCCTCAAATTATTCTTCACTATCCTTGATCATGAAGTTATGAAAATGGCATATCTGTAATCATGAAATACTCAACAATACTCAGTGGTAGACTTTCATCTGTGAGGTTCCTGCATGTCACCTTTTATTCCACTCTTTTAACCAAACTGTAAGTACACAAACCTAGAAATAGCAAAAAATACATTAAAACAATTATTACACTGTGTGAAAAACAAATTTGATTATTATGCAATATGACAGCAATGTAAGATGATTGGAATACTATATATAAAAGATCTGGCAAGAGCTGCTGGTAAGGCCACATTGCCTCTGTGTGGACATTTGGAGAACTGCAGCAAGGTTCATGCAGTGTTGTATTTTGCCTCTGCAGTTTAAAGAGCTAGACATGTTTTTGTTAATTTTAGATCTCTCCACCTATGCCATGCATGTGGATAAATTGTTAAATTTCTCGTCCAGAGAAAATGAAAGTTAAAGAGATTGGTTGGCTGTCAGTTTACGTGTCTAAGTGTCAGCCATGCAAAGAACTGACCATTGTGCAGGATGTACTTCACTCTAGATCTACTGCTTCCCCTACAACACCCTCAAAGAAGAATAGAAATAGTAAAATATAATGAAATAAATGCTAGCAAAGCCGTGCTGGTTAACAGTCAGTGGCTTTATATATAAGGTTACAAATATCAAAAACAATTACAGTTCAAACAATTGACATAAACACACCTACCATGATCAAATATCTTAAATAAACAATAGGTCATATCTAGAGACACATCTAGAGTTCACAATGTCACAAGAAGTAGCAACAAAGGGTGAATTGTGCGGTAATACATTTCAGTGGTCAGGTTAGCATGTGTTAGCAAAATGGCAAAAGGCAAAACCTACAGAAGCCACACAGACCTGAGTTTTGACTATGTATTTTAATGTGGGTCGCACATTCATAGTTGGAGTGCGGACTGATGGTGAGGGGTAGTTATTGCAGGAGACTGGAGAGTTAATGCTGGTTTAAATCACCCTTTAGCCTCTTTGATGTTTTATAATGTGCTTCTGTAATCCTTCCTATTGTTTAAGCTGCAAAGGCTCTTGAGGTTGAGTGGATGGATTTAAAACAAACATGTATGTTAAAAGACTGAGCATATTCTTGTGTATGTGCTGACTGGTCACAAAGGTAAATTCATGGCATTTCTTTAGAGATTAGCGTTATCAAAAGCCCCTTGTGAGTTTATCTACACATTTTCTGTAAAAAATAAAAGTTGGAACATTTTGTAAAATGTGTATTCAAATGTAATGATTAGCAATATCATAGGGAGACGAAACATCTGATCTCTGCCCTTTTTGAGCTGTGTTGCTGCCATCAAAAACAACAATAATTTTGTAGTAGCTTCCTCAGTTTGAATACATGAATACTTTTGAATACTTTCTGAGAATTGCAAATCATTACATTTAGTTTTTATTTACATTTACAGTGTCCCAATTGTACTTTAACAATTTGACTTCACAGTAACAAGTAGAAATGTATAAAATAAGTTAAATCTTAAATAATTTACATAGAACTTAAATTAAAAAGGTAATGTTAAATAACTTGTTAAATACTTTGCTGAAACGTATAGCTTAATGCACTACTGCACATGCACTATCTGGGTTGGCCACCTTCATAAACACAATAGCACTGTAGCCACGTAATGACATGAAGGCACAGAGGTGTTGTGGGTCTCAAACACACTCTGGTGGTTATTAAAAACACCTTGTTTTGTGAAAGCAATTACTAATAAATCAATCAGCAGGTTGACAAAAAGCATTATAATTATTTCGATAGTGACAGAAATGTTTGGCTTGTTCTACGGTATGAGAACAATATATACCCATAGGTATAGTGTGTACAACAAATAATAATAATGGTCAGCTGTCTGTGAATCCCTGTCATACACTGTATTAGAAATGTAGGATGGTAATGTTAATAGGACACATGTGGACACTAAAAATGGGAGCACAAAATAATAAAGGTTTGATTATAAAATAGGACATTAAAAGAATATTCAATGCAGTTACAATGTTCCCAGCCTCTATTAATATGAATCTAATCCACATGGAGTTATGAAATATATAGAGATTATTTCCAATGCAGTCAGCAGTAGAATAATATAGTAAACATAATATAAGTGATAGAATCAATAGCACTGTTCTTGAGAGGGTTTTTATGGGCACTTATAATGGCCTTAATATGTATGATACAATAAACATGAGGTATATCAATGTCCCTAACTGAACGCTGAAACAAAAGTGCTTTAGTAGTGTAGTGTTTGTAGTATGGAGAAAATTTAGTTTTAGTGTAAATCAGCTAAAGATTAAATTTGACATCTGCAATATTTTTTATGAATATAAATTTAAGAATATTGAAGCTGTCTGACTACACTGGAAGTAACCTTGAGAACACTTGGCTCCTCTGCACTTCTTGTTCAGGCGTTTCTTCCTCCGTTGATGACGTTGCCTCCTGGAGGGGCAATGTGAATGGAATCAAGGATGGGCCGCAGCATCTGTCCAAATGGTCTGATGAGATATAGGATGAGTCACTTATTATTAATGCATTAGTCATTATTGAAACTCTCAAATCAACAGATGTATATTTATATTTCTTTAAATTGGGCGGCAATTGTTTCTTACGTGGAAAGTACTTCAGACGGTAGGTCGGTGATGTAGGAGGGTATTGTCCTGCCTGTCAGAAACTGTGCCACTTCATTGGTGAAGGTGTTGCAGTTGTGCTCAAAAAGACGATATTTGTCACCCCTAAGAACAACAAAAGAATTAGTCAAAATGTAGAAAATGAAAAAAAGCAATAGTTATGTTCACAGTTTGCCTGCACGGCTGAGAAAGATGCACCCTTCTGAAGACCTTTCTATTTAAAAATGCTTATAACTGCTAAAGCTCTTAATATTTAGTATTTTACCTGTGCTGACTTTTATTGTTTAAAAATAGTGTTTTTTTTGTAGCGCTTTGATATTCAGTGGAATGAAAAGTGTGTTATAAATAAAATCTATTATTATTATTATCATTATTATTATCATTATTATTATTATGTCAGCATTATATAGGTTTATATTGTGATTTTTTTTTAATGACAAAATCTGCTGCAAAAGAAAAACAAAACAAGGAAAACAAATAGCATCTTAACTAAAGTATTACATACAAATACAACACAATGTATTAACAGTGATCAGCGTCATGGAGAAAACTGACAATAAAGAAATACCTGTATGAGCTTTCACCCAGTGAGGAGAGGTAATCCATGAAGATTTCCTCTGATACCTCTGTTTCTCCCAGCTCCACAACTGTGTCTGGAGGACCCAACATGGTCCCACCCTGTAAAAACAGACACACATTGAACTTCCTTTTTGATAGATGTAACTTTTATTAAAAACAGGATAGAACCTAATGCAGTAGTGCAGTCAGCGAAAACTCATGAAACATATTTCCTTGTTGCAGACTTACTGGAGAACAGCTGGAGATTCCCTCACCACCATAAAAAAACTCATCTCCATGTGTCACTATAGCTGTATGCCTGCAAGACAAGGACATGTTAATAAAAAACATTCACAGGAGTTATTTTGTGATGAAGGATAATCATCAAAGCAACTACCAAACACAAAAGACTACTGTGCTTACCATATTCCATCCAGCTGCTTGCCTTAAAGAAAATCAAGAAATACATTAGAAACACAAGACTATATTTTATATGAATGAACACTAGACTCGATTTACAGAATATTTAAAACATTAACTGACATGCTTTTCTCATTTAAGGAATATCAAGAATTAGTAATGCATAGGAATCATATAATTGACAGTCTCATTTAATTGAGACCAAAATACTATTTACAATACAATATATAAATCAGCGGTTTGTTATTATCATTACAACCGAGGCCAGACAGCACAGGATTGTAGGTTATCTGTAACTCACCTAACATGATGGGGCTCAGACTGCGAGCCATTCCTCTTGATAAATCATATATATATAACTGCACATTGTATCTCGTTGGGGTTTTGTCCATAGCGTGAAACTAAAATATATCGCTTTTATTCCCGATAGCTAGCAAAATAGGAACCCTTTGACAGGACAGCTGACTGATCGCCCTGGATCTCATACGCCGCAAATAAAAAAACTACTTCCGGCTAAAGCCCCTTCAGAATACAACAGTGAAATGGTTGACAAATGAACACTACAGCACAGGCCATTTATAAACTGACTTTATTTCGAAGAAATGTTGTTCAACTTCCGCCTTTATCCTCGTTATCTATGATTTACACAACCTACATATTCTTCTTGTTTTTTGTTTTATATTGGTTCAAATATACAAGTACACAAAAGTAGGCTAGTCGAAAATCTGATGTCAATACTTGGTCGAGATATTGTCAATAGGTTTATCAAAATTATGGATAAGCTTGCCAGTGTAGTTGTAGCATTGCAAAAACAACCATCACCGCTGGGTGGCGACTCCAAGTCACGATTTATCAGCCTTGTTCCGATACTTAAGGTGGCAGTACTGCTCTTAAACCTAGGCTGATGAATAGAAGAAGACCAGAGAGTAGTAGGTTGAGCCAGCCGCAGCCACAAAACACCAGACCAAAATAGACAGAGCACAGAGCCGCTGACGTCCTGCTGTAGAAATGGCTGCCACCGGAGTCCTTCCCTTTATCAGGGGAGTAGACCTCAGTGGAAATGACTTTAAGGTACCACTTTTGTATTTGTTTATGTCAATTTCCTGTTTCAGTATTTGTTTTCATAACGCCGACCTGTTAGCCTAAGCTAAAGTGAGTAATAACAAATGCGAAAAGACTGAACACTAGCTAGCGTAGCCCATGACTAGCGTTGGGCGTTAGCTAGTTGTCAAACGTTTGATCAAAAGCAAAGTTATTATAAATCTACTGTATTTTTACTATTATGTTTAAACATTTGGTTGAGACTGCTGTGACTGCGATATACCCGTACGTCACGTATCTTGTGAGTTGGCTGACTTTGAGTTGAGATTAGATTTTGTGCTGTCAGGTTTTAGATTATATTGTAAACAAACATACCATAATGGTGATAAGTAGGGTCTTGAGCAATGACTTTCATCCATCATATTCGGTACATTTAGCAAATCCACTGTACAACAACAGCACTTAGATCAACAATGACCGCTGGGGCCATTTGGGTGTGTTGTTTGTCTTTGGATATTCACATTAGATTCCTTGCCTTGTATAGTTGTTTTGTTATCTGTTTTAAGTACTGTATTTATCATTTGTGTGCTATACCTAAAAAAAATCCATTGTCTAACTTTGGCCAGTATTATTAATGATGTAATTTTGTGATCACAGCCAAATATTTTTTCAGTAATGATATAGTTGCTCAGAATAACAGCAGCACAAAAAGTCATTGCTATCTTGTTGTTATATTCTGATAACATTATAGTCAACTTTTTTATCTTAATGTTTGTCTTTACAGGGAGGATATTTCCCAGAGGATGTCAAGAGTATGAGCAGTCTGAGATGGCTGAAACTCAACAAAACAGGGCTGTGTTACCTCCCAGAAGAGCTGGCCTCTCTGCAGAAGCTGGTAAGTGTGTGGTGAGCTGGTGATGAAGAAGCTATTACCAAGGAACAATGTGGGCAAATCAATGAAATCCATTTAAGTTTTTGTTTTGATTGATTTTAGAAGCTCTCTTTAGCATCTAGCATGTGTAATCTCAAGTGAGTAAATAATAAATAGTAAACGATGCCTCCCAACAATGTTAAATGTTACAGGATTCGCTAATCTCAACAGAAGGTTATGTAGATCTACTCTTTGTGGTGAGAAACTAGGATTAGTGTGTTATCATGGGCAGACATTATCACCACTCTCATTATTTACAGATGCATGGTACCAGTATTATCACTATTCACTATTACATTTTCCCCATGTTTAGGAGCACCTTTCAGTGAGTCACAACAGCCTCACCACTTTACACGGAGAACTGTCCAGCTTGCCAAACCTAAGGGTAAGTTTTTAAAAATATTAAATTTTTAGTGAATATTTTAATATATATCAGAACAAGTTTGTTTTGATTTCATTCCACAGGCGTCTAATGGTCTCTTTTTTTTTTTTTTTGCAGGCGGTGGTAGCCAGAGCTAACAACTTGAAAAACTCTGGAGTCCCTGACGACATCTTTCAGCTCGATGATCTTTCTGTGCTGGTACATAACAAACATGATCTGTTTTTAAATATTCACCAAATCCGTCAATATTCACACATTAACCCTCTAAACCATCTGTAGGACTTGAGTTACAATCAGCTGACGGAGATCCCTAGGGACCTGGAGAATAGCAAGAATATGCTGGTGCTAAACCTAAGCCACAACAGCATCGACTCTATTCCCAACCAACTGTTCATCAACCTGACCGACCTGCTTTATCTGGACTTGAGTGACAACAAGCTGGACAGCCTGCCTCCACAAATGAGACGTTTAGTGCATCTGCAGACACTCATTCTCAACAACAACCCACTGATGCACGCACAGCTACGGTAAGTAAAATCTCAGCTGCTCCACTCTACTCTTCTGTTTAGTTCAGTGAGTGACTGTGTGTCATACATTTGTTTGAGCAGCCAGCTGCCAGCCATGGTAGCACTAACAACTCTCCATTTGAGGAACACCCAAAGAACTCAGAGCAACATGCCAACCAGCCTAGAGGCGCTAACACATTTAGCAGGTAAGATATACACTGAGTTTCTATCAGAGTAAGATTAAAACCGTAAGAAGTGTGAAAATAGATCGAATTACCATTGTTTGAGATATTATGAGCATTTCATGAAAGTAAAGTGTTGTGCTTGAACCAAGTGAGTATTTTTAGGTTATATTGAATTTAAGTTCAGTGTATTATTTTATGGAAGTCATATAACTTTTTGTGTGTAGTATATTTTGTTTTGTTTGTTTCGTTACACACACTTATTTTGTGCTCATTGTGTCTCTCAGATGTTGACCTGTCTTGTAACGACCTGAGCCGTGTGCCTGAGTGCCTCTATTCTCTGGGCAGCCTGAAGAGACTCAACCTCAGCAGCAATCAGATCTCTGAACTCTCCCTCTGCATCGACCAGTGGACACAGGTGGAGACACTGAACTTGAGCCGCAACCAGCTCACCTCACTGCCAGTAAGTCCCACATTCACTCTGGTGTTAGGGGTAAAGTTAGGGTAACTTTAATTTTTTTTCTTTTTGTGTCATGCCATGCAGTCTGCCATCTGCAAATTGTCCAAATTAAAGAAACTATACGTAAACTCAAATAAACTGGACTTTGATGGGGTACCTCCTGGTGTGGGTAAACTATCCAGTCTCATTGAGTTTATGGCTGCAAACAACAACTTGGAGCTGATTCCAGAAGGACTCTGCAGGTTAGTTTTACATACAGATTAATTCTCCTGTGAAAATTGGGATATTTCTGATTAGAACTTATTGAAGAATGTTTTGTGGCTTACAGGTGTGGAAAGCTAAAGAAACTGGTTCTTAATAAAAACCGTCTGGTAACACTGCCTGAAGCTATTCACTACCTCACTGACTTAGAGGTACAATTTAGTGCTGGCAAATTAACTTTCTGACAATTATGACATAAGTAAGATAACACAAGCCTTATCATTATGTACATTTTTAGGTCCTTGATGTGCGGGAAAATCCTAACCTGGTGATGCCCCCTAAACCAGTCGAACGTGGTTCCGAGTGGTACAATATAGACTTCTCTTTACAAAACCAGCTTCGTTTGGCTGGAGCTTCACCGGCAACTGTAGCAGCAGCAGGAGGAGGTAGGACTGAATAAATCTTTATGCTGTGCCTAAAAATTGTGTGTTTTTTATAGGTTATTGTCTGAACAAATGCATTATTATATCGGCAAACAATGATATTATGATGATTATGATTATGATTGAAAATGGGAAGTCGGGTATATTCGACAGCCTCTAACTTGCACATACTTTGCCCGATTCGGTGCAGACCTGAAACACCTACCCCTGGCCCTGAATACATCTGACCAATATGATGCCAGTTACCTCTATAACGCCCCCATGGACTGAAAGAGGAATGCATTTTTTAGGGAAATTTACTAAATTTGGCAAAAACATCCAGCCAAATCAAAAAAGTCAAACATACCCTTCCAATGTTTGTCATGGTTTGGGGGCGGGGCCTCTTAATTGCTCGTTAACAATATAAAAACCCATTAGAAATCACACAATGTCTGATTAAGGTGCCCGTTGGTGCCATAGCATTTATGGCAGATGTATGGGGGCCTAGATTATGTTTTTAATCTTAATTAACTTTGGTCTGTTCACACACTGCATTTTAATATTGAATGGGGACTAAAATCTGAAATGTTTCTATTTCTACATCTACTTACACAAGGAATGGCACAAGGAGAACAAGGAAATCAAGATCATTTTAAATGATCTGGTACTTTACACAATGTTTAAGGAGTGGGCAATACCAGTGGGTTGGTATTGTCTAACGTATGACATCTTAATCACATTTTAAGCTATTTTAATATGTTTTTACAGTTTTTACCTTATTTTATTTTTATTTATTTATTTATTTTTATTATTATTTATGTATTTATTACGTAAAACAGGAACATTTGCTATATATTTTTTTTTTTTTTGTGGGACGTGTTAAGAAGATCACTGTTTTGTCTTTTGTCTAGGTGCGAGTCCTAGAGATCATATGGCAAGAAAGATGAGGCTGAGGAGAAGGAAAGACTGTTCTCAGGACGATCAGGCCAAACAAGTGTTGAAGGGCATGAGCGATGTGGCACAGGAGAAAAAGAACTTAGAGGTATAACTTTTGATTTCATTTTTACAGTTCTGATCAGAAACGCGTACTAAAATCCTACTAACATTGCAGGAGAATGGAGATCCCAAATATGGCGAGTTAAAGGTCCGCCGCTGGGACCAGAGTCTAGAGAAGCCACAGCTGGATTACTCGGAGTTCTTTTTAGATGACGCGGGACAGGTACAGAATTTGTTATAATATATTATAGTGGAGTCTCTTTTTTTTATTTGAATGTATTTTTCTTCCTTTTGTCCCATAGGTTCCTGGAGTCACAGTGTGGCAGATAGAAAATTTTATCCCCATTCAGATTGATGAGACTTTCCACGGCAAGTTTTATGAAGCTGACTGCTACATTGTCCTAAAGGTAATGTACTTCTGCTGCTATTGCTTATTCACAATGCTCGATTTCATATGTTTTTATTGGTTTTCTAGACCTTCCTTGATGATAACGGCGCACTAAACTGGCATATCTACTACTGGATTGGTCAGGAAGCCACACTTGACAAAAAGGCCGGCTCTGCCATCCATGCGGTCAACTTGAGAAACTTCCTTGGAGCAGATTGTCGGACCATCAGAGAAGAGATGGGAGATGAGAGCGAGGAGTTTAGTGCTGTATGTACAACTACACTACAAAATAATGAATTGTGCAAATTATTGGGACAGCTCATTTGAGATGTTGTGGACATGAGGTTAGAGCTGCCAGGCAAAGAATCTAAAGTAACACCAAATAAGATATATTTGGATGTAGTGATATAGGACATGATTTAGCTGGTGATGCAGATGATGGGGTTAGAGGCAGATGATTTGATCCTTAAGAGCAACAGCTGAATGAGGAAGATGCATATGTTCTTTTATGTGTTTGTACTTGTAGGTGTTTCAGAATGAGATCTCGTACATCGAGGGAGGAACAGCCAGTGGATTCTACACTGTGGAGAACACACACTATTCTGACAGGTAACATAACAAATATAGAAATGTAAAAATGTGCACTTAGTTCAGTGTTTAGTTTTGTAAATTTTTTGAATGGTTGTCTTTTTGTGTTTTAGGTTATACAGAGTTTATGGAAAGAAAAACATCAGACTGGAGTCTGTACCAGTGAAGGGCTCCTCTCTTGACCCTCGGTAAATCACCAAATTATTATATCGGCGAAAACAGCGTGTCGCCGATATTATGGAATCACGTCGGTGCGCGTCCGCGTCCGCGTCCGCAGATCCTAGCTGTGAACGCGATAACTCAAAAACGAATTGCC
>JAVQKC010087954.1:0-12371 GCA_036025475.1 Philypnodon macrostomus
GCTCTGTCACCCCAGGTTCGGAGCTTGGTTCTGGAAGGGAAGGACAGGAGGTTGACGTCCGAGGAGCGGAGGGAGCGGGATGGAGTGTGGAGGTGGAGCAGGTCAGAGAGGTAGGAGGGGACCTGATTATGGAGGGCTTTGAATGTGATGAGGAGGACTTTAAATTGGATGCGCTGAGGGATGGGGAGCCAGTGGAGGTTCTGAAGGACAGGGGTGATGTGGTCTCGGGAGCGGGTGCGGTTGAGGAGGCGGGCAGCGGAGTTCTGGATGTATTGGAGTTTGTTGAGAGTTTATAGCTCAAGATAATTTTCAACTCCGGTCCCTGGTTGGGCTTAAGGCTAAAGGCTATCTAGTCTTTCTACATAATTTTGTAAAAATCTGTTTATTGAGTTGAGGTCAGGGTAATGAGGTGTCTTGCCCAACAGCACAATAGGAAAATGAACTGGGTTGGAGCAGGGATTGCACTGTCAACCATGCCATGTTGTAATACTTCAGTTATGAGCTGTATATTATAGAAATGATGCAGACCAGTCAAACTTCACACCAACGTCAAACAGTGTCTTTAGTCCTTTTTTTGTGCACTGGGTCAGAATCAAAGAGTTGCCAAAATGAGTTCTGAAGGATTAAAATCCCTCTCCAGCCTATATGACATTCATATAGCATACATATTGTAGCTTTGGCGACAGCTCCATGCTTGGTCAAACACTTGTTGAGTTCTTTCACTATGGTAGACGAGAAAAAGCTGCTTCTAATTGGATACGTCCTCAATCACCGGCCTGTCTTTCATGTTTTGCATCTATTCTGTTCTCGTGTTCCCCAAAGACCATTTAACAGCATAGAAGAACTTAATTGCTTCCTGGAAATATATGTGTGTGAGATGTCTGAGGTGAGTTCAACAAAGCGTAACAATATGAATGTCTTCTTTTGTGTTAATAAAGTGACTGTGCATTTCTTGGTTGCTCAGAGCTTTAAGATTAATGATGTAGGCCAGGCCCCCCTTAAGGCTCATTCATTACTATCTCCCTACAGCCAAATGGAGAGCCATGAATCACAGGCTGCTCTGGCACCTCAGACTGACAGCTCCAGATCCACTGACTATATGTAATATCCTATTCACAATCAGATAAACTGTACTGAGGGAAGTATAGGGATATTAAAACTGAAGGGACAATATAGAGACAGAAAAATGTGTGGTAGTCTAAGGGTTGTAAACAC
Organism: Philypnodon macrostomus; assembly: GCA_036025475.1. Lineage (NCBI taxonomy): Eukaryota > Metazoa > Chordata > Actinopteri > Gobiiformes > Eleotridae > Philypnodon > Philypnodon macrostomus. The sequence goes on from JAVQKC010087954.1 coordinate 1,216, forward strand.
TGGTTCTAAGCATGTTCCTAATGCACCCACAATTATTAAGATGTCCAAAGTATACACACATTGGATACATTTACTGGACTAATCTTGCTAACACTGATTGTAAAATATTTTGTCATTGTTGTGATCGCTGATATTGACCACTGCCTATTGGAGTAAAAGGCCCATAGGGTTACATAGGGTTTAGTAATGTCCTGTTACCTTGGGATAATATTGCAACCTCTTTGGTTGAGTGTGCTTTAGTCTATAAGTGATTTGTGTCTCAATTGTTTATTTTATTTTATTGGTTTATTTGTCAGGGACAGTGTACATTAATTAACATTGCTGTAAATGCACCAGAATTAGCCAAAAGGCTATTTTTCAGCCGTTGTCCCTGGATAGATGGTAAAACTGTGTCCCTAAAAACAAGAAGAAGAATACACAGTGAACAGAGCATATTTGCATATTTGTGTAATATTAATTCAATTTACATGCATTATTACACCAGCCATTAATATTAGACAGTTACTGCTTTGTCAAGATGCTAATACCTTTGGATTAGATTTTCATTCATTATTTATTCACTCCACAGTTACACACTGGGGTTGGCAAACTGTGGGGCAGACTGATTGACATTGCAGACTTACCATGACTATTTATTTATTTAAAAGGGACAATGCACATTAATAAACACCAGTACCAAAATACATGTGTAAATGCACCGAAGTTAGAGTACAGCACATTTTCATTTGTAGTCCCTTAACTATGACTATGACTCTCTGACCACCACCAAATAAACCCGAACATTTATAAATAGGGGAATGAAAAGTCTTGCCCAAGAACACAACAGTAGCATGAACTGGGTTGGAGCAGGGATCTAATTGCCAACATTTTGGTTAGTCTGCACAGTAGCCACTTTGTAATAGAAAGATATCTGATATACAAATGACTGGACTGGTCTGAGGGCGTAAGTGGGTGTGTCTTGGGCCAAAGTGAATACAATGATCTTTGTAATTGTAGTCTGTAATGGCAGTGACAAAGCATGTCTTCAGCACTTACAGATTACCCCTCTCCTGCTGCAGACAAAGAGGTTACATATTGCTATTCAAGCCCATTAAAAGTAAGTGTCTGATCACAAAATTAGTCGTGAAATTGGTTGATGTTCTTTTTGTGTCACTGCTTTTGAAATGTCTGCAGCTCCGATCAAATCGAAGTGAAGTGTTGTATACAGTGCCATCCAATTGTATTCGAAAAACTCTCGACTGAAAGCAAAAGGGAAGATGATGTGATATATATTTTTTACAGCAGCAGCGACCAGTGATTGAATCTGGAGTCCAGTTCAGACTCTACAACAATGATATTGTAAATGCCCGGTATTGGCTTGGATGTGATGGTGGTATAATGGAGTTCTTCACAGGTCAGTGCAGAACTATTGACCTCTCAGTGGGCTCTGTCCGTTGGCCCTCATCCGCTTCACCACATCCTCATCACCGGGCCACAGACCCAATTCACAGGACTGACAACTAGACTTTTCCCAGCTTTCTCACTTTTTTATACCTATTAAAAATATGTTGGGAAACGAAGAATATAGTTAGATTTATAAGACAGCAGTGGCTCAGGAGTTGTTTGGTTCAAATCCTAAATTCATGTTACAGTTGTGTTCTTAGACAAGACACATTACCCACCTTCTCTGAAGCATAATTATTGTGGGCCAGAGGTGAATAGTATCTTTTACCTATTTATTTATTTTTTGTATTTTTTTTTAAGAAAAATATTCCGAGTTGATTTTTTTTAAATTATTTCCTTTTTACTCAAGTCAAAATTTTGACTAAAAATATTAAATGATTCTTATCTTAACTTCAGATTGGGTAGCATGCTTGCATTGCAATTAGAAGGTTGTGGATTTGACTCTGGGTGGTAGTAGTGTCAACAAATACATGGTATAGGATTGACTCTGGTGACTTCTGAATGAAACAGCTGAAAAGAAAAGAGGAATAGCGCTTACGATATCTGTGCAATGTTGTAAAGGATGCATCTTCAAACTTCAATGTTCTGGGAAGAGGTTGTAATCCATAAAGTTAGGAGATCTATACAACAGTATACTAGCAGCACTTCCTAAAAAGAGAGTTTGGAAACTGCAGATACTTTTTTCACAGTGCTCAAGCTAAAAAAGCAATACTTCTGCTTACCTCTGCTGTTTTGTATAATCCCATTTTATATTATTCTTGGCTTTGCATTGATATGTCACAGACAGTACAACTCCCAATGATAAAAATTTGGAGAATAATGTATAATATAATAATGCAAGTTGCCTTCAGTGGTTGTAATGTATTTTAATTGTTGTAAATGTCCACAGTATGCCCCTCCTGAAGCCCCTAGTAGCAATGTAACGACAACAAAAAAACAATTGATACATTTATAAGAATATATTTTTGTAAAGGTTTTCTCTCACCTACAGAATTAAACGTAAATTATTTTGTCGTATAAAAAGCTGAGTCGGCATCCTTTTTTTAGCCATATCCCTTGCAGACACTTAAAACCCATATAATGTTATACCCCTTGAATCCATATCTATTCACAAGTAGTCCTGGGAGTGATATAGCAGCAGAGGGGGGCTGTGCATCTGAGAAAGCCGAAAACTGCTCAACATAACGGCCATCTTCTGGGATCAACTGGATTTACGGTGTGATCCCACCACAGTAAAACATCCAAGCATCAACAACTGCACCCATCCCATGTGGCGAGAGATCTGATGCAGTATGATAAACGGTTGCAGACTTTTAGAATTCTGAGGTCCAAAAAGAAGTTTTCCAAGTGACGGAGTGAAAAAATAAAATAAAAGATAAAATAGACCTATAGTGTAGCCCTGGGTTACTCTTTTATCCTGTTTGTTTTAATATAAATGAGCCTGAAAAGTATTTTAATTATGTAACACTTCTTTGTTGCATGATTCATTCACTGCATAATCACACATAGGTTGTGGTAACCTACCTCTGTAGCCACAAGTGTGTTGGAGCAGACTAAAGGAAATGTGGCAGCCATAGTGTGCCAATGGCCTCTCCCACCACCACCACCGCAATAACAGCCACAATCTTATACATATAGGCTAGGTGTCTTGCCCAAAGACTCAACGGCAGTATGACCCAGGCGAGGTTCGAACCACCAATGCCTATGTGGACTGTGCAGGCAAAAGCAGAGAGGACTGTGTGGGCTGGTAAGGACAAGCTAATTCTGTGTTTCCCCCACAGTCCAAAATGTAGAATGCAAATGAAAAAGGGCAGAATAATAAATGGAGCATGATAAGCTGGGAAATTGCTGATAACGAGAAAATTGTTACAGAGACTAATGCGCTTGGAACCTGGCCAGGCATTTTCTATGGCACCACCTCATTTGTGATTTTGACTGATGGGCCCAACCTGTCCCGACAAGTTGTTTGAAGGGAAAATACAGGGCAACCTCTCCTAAAAAAGAGATCACTTATTTAACAGTGCAGTCAATTTCTGTATTTTTTATGCATGCTTTTGTAGAATAGCGCTTTTTGTACGCATTAAAACTCATTTGTCAGCTGTACTGTAAATGTGGTTCAATAAGATACGTTTGCAGATAATTTACTGACTACGGCAGATGGTAGCACATTGACGGTCCTATATTATGCTTTTTTTGGATACATTTAGGTTACCGTTTTATATTTTGCAACATCAAACACCCTATATTTATCTAAAACAAGACATTTTGTGAATCTCCCATTTGGACTCGATGAGAAACGGTCTGATTAGACTCCTGATTAAACCTGATTAAACATCCTCACAACCAAACGCACAACTTGCAATATGTTGTTAAATGGTGGTGGCAACAATGCTTCTCTAGGTGTGTTTGTTGGCACTTTGGTTTCATTTATAGGTGAATGTCATTGCTAGCTCTTGGAGAGGGCTATACTCAATCATGACTACTATCTCTATAGTTTAAGTTTTGTTTTGTTTTTTGCTAAATGTATTTTATAACTTTTCTAATGTCTTGTAAAAATGCATATTTTACTCTTCTGGTTTTAGGGTGACTTTCATGATCTGTCTAGGGACTGCAGATGAAAAATGAAATGTCTATTAATATGCACTGTCCATGTAATAAAAAATAAAGAAAAAAAGAAAATAAATTAAAAGAAATAAATAAAATACAGGTATGCATTTGAGGTAGGTACAACTATAGGACATGGTTAAAAATTCAGAAAAATTGATTTAGCGTAATATAGGACCTTTAAACTACATTATTCCCAATGAGATATTCTGCTCCATATTCTTTTAGATTGTTTAGAGGCTATTTCAAAAGTGCTTGTGCAAATAAGAAACTTAAGGCCTGGAGTTATACATAAAAATACCTTTTTATAATACAATGCAGTGTTTCACTGATTTTTGTCGAATAACTTGTCATTAAAAATGTTTCCATCACTTCATAGCAGATACACACCTGCGTCAGTAGCTGCGCATCAATTAAAAAAATAATACATTTTTGTGCTTGGATGAGGTGGTTTGTCAGGCGTATATTTTTGCAATGGAAACACTTTTTTCGCATCAGCCGAGTCACATGATCAACAACCGGATGTTACTGCAAGCGAAAACAACGAAGAAGACGACAGGAAGTAGTAGCAGGAGGATGGCGCGGCCTGTTTGGATACACAAGTCATTTTTACATTTACTTCACGACAGGGGTATCACCAACATGTTAGATTCAAAACAGCAAAGAAATGTTGATTCCACAGCTCTTCTGTTAAATTTCCCAAAACCGCTGCATACATAACAGCTTCTGTCTCCTCCTGTGAGAATTATTGTTGGTTAGATTATTATTGGTAGAAAATAAGTTCCATATCCCTAAATATGTCATACTATTTCTGAACTATCCTTTAAAAACTGATGTAGAACAATTCACCCTGATTATTATATACCTTAAAAGTCTTCCTTGTTTTCAGTTCCCTGTTACAGCCTGTTTTCAATTTTATTTTAGCAGCAATAGTTATTGTGCAAACCTTGTTATTTTAAGAAATCACTCCAGCGCGTTCTGACTCAACACTGAAAATGCAATTTCTTCACAAGTGGTCTGCTATCTTCTTTCAATTGACACCTAATATTAAAATGTGTTTCTACAATAGAAGGTCTCTGCTCATTCTTGACTACATTTTAGTAACTGAAAGTCCTCTAAAGGGAAAATGTCCCTTGATGCAGTTTTTTCTTCAGGGTTTTGCTACATTTATTTTTGACACCCTAGGCCTTAGTTATAACCAAGCCATTTTGACTATTTATTTTTTGTTAGTAACAAAAAGTCAAGATTGTTCACTCAAATCTTGTGATGTCCCATTCTTGACACCCTGGCTTTGTTGGGTCTTCAAGCTGCCAAACTCTCTTCCACTGACCAAAAACATGCATGTTCTGCCTAATTGGTGACTTTAAAATGTCCATTGGTAATGAAAGTGCATGAATGTTTGTTCCTGTGTCAGCCCTGCGTTTAACCGTCACTGTCCCTAATGCCAGTTGTTAGGATAAACCTTAGCCACATGTGACTCCTAATAGGAATACATTTTATTTGGTTATTTCTGTTAAATTGTGTTAATTTGATGTTTTTGAAATGGCTTAAAAATGTATCTTTGACGATTGATTCCTTTTAAATAAGTCACGTTTTATAATCTTCTTGCAGACCCTGTGTGTGACTGCTAGTGATATCTACAATCACTGTTGGTAGAGCCGCAAGTCATCAACAAACTCATTGTATTTATTTAAAATAGAAAAAAAGATGCAAATGTAGAATTATTGGGACAAACTTATAACAGAAAGTAAATAGCTTCAGTAAGTAACTTAAAATGAATCCTCTATATTTAGGGTGGCCTGGGGTCAGGTATTAGTAATAGTTTTGTTTGTTTTGCTCAAAGACTGTAATTTAGCAACAAAACACTGAATAAACCATGAATTGCATTAGTCTTATGAACAGAATACAAATGCAGTCATAGACACCTTTTTTATTTGTAATCATAAAGTTGGCGTAGGCGAGTCGGAACAAGCCACTTCTGTATTGATAATAATATAAATGTAAATCCTTTCTTGCTTGACTGAATTTCTGCCTTTTTCTTAAATGAACTGTAACAAATTTAATGTCAGAACACTTTCTTTCTTGCTTCATCTCCTTTCCCTCGATGCATACTTAAAACGTGCCTCTCCTGTCTTGAGCTAGAATGTACTTTCACACTACAAAGGTTAATTAGCTCCATGGTGGCAGATGTTCCTTGCCAAAAAGCTGTTTTGTTTTCTAAGGCAAAACTAAGATGGATTGTTGCAAGAATGAAAACAGGACATGTCGCAGAGGTTATGGTGTGAGAAAAGTGCATTTAAGGACCTTGAAGCCTGGAGGAGTTGTGTGTGAAGAAGATACACACAAGACTCAGTAATTTGTACCATTCATGCCACATTTCACAAACACCCATTGAGCTAAAGCAACTTACCTTTACAGGATTCCCCTCTCTAAGAAAGTCCCAAAAATTTTCTAGGCCAGTATTTTCTCATCACAATTGTCAAGATATACAGTTGTTATATTTTGTTTTAGTTTGTGTGTAAGACCTGGAATTGTTTAATCCTTGTTTAGTCTGCAATTTAGGTCCCATCGAAGTGTTTCGGGAAGTTTTAGCTTGCTTTTCTAGCTGTATACTCAAATGATGGATTAAGTCCAGGTTCTTCTAACATGCTATGTTCATTCGGTAGTACCTCCCAGTTGCTTGTTGTCACTATTACATGCCAAGTTTGTTATAGTTTATTAGTAGATATTGTAAATTGACCTTGCAATGCTTGTTTGTTGATCTTCAAGGGGTACATCATAATACATGTGTGAGTAGAACAACCTTGTCTCTAATTATTGTTGGTGTTTCTGTATCCAGCTCGCAGTCGGAGAAGCTGATGTGATCATATGCTGTAGTGTTGACAGAGTGGAGTCCATCAGTGGAGTGGCAGCAGACCTTAATGAAGCCTCAACGTGAGACACAGGGCAATTATCCTCCATGTTACTGTGGGCTTGTGCGCTGGCGAACCAACCATCCAATTATCCGCCCATCCGGGGGTTTCCAGGGGATCAGTGCAATTGTCACTTGTAATTCTTTGTGCAGCTCAAATGATGAAAACAGTAACGTAGCAAACAAATGGATGGCTTTGCAGGACAGATTGTTGTCTTGGGTCTTTAATTAAGTCTGATTAGCTTCAACTAGTTCTATGTTTTTCTTGTTTTTTAAAAAGCTGCAAATTCATGTTCAGTGTTTCAGTCACAAGATAAATGTGTTTTCAGTGATTCAGGCTGCTGTATAAATAACTTGTAACAGAAATATCGACAGAAAGTGTGGGGTCATAAATTATAGTAGTGCCCAGACTTTTTTTTTATTTGAATGTATCTTTATGGACTTCAAATTAAAGCTATAGGCAGGTGGCTGTATAGTATTTTTGTATTGACTAATTTGACAACTTTATGGAGTTATACTTGTGTTATTAACTGTAACTTCTGCGGCTCAGTGCCAACAGCAACAGAGATAATAGCACCTAAGCTAACACCAGCGTATGATCCATAGATGTATTTTAAGATCAGGATGAGGTACAGGTGCATGCGGCCCAAAAAGGATTCTTCCCATAGACTGCAATGAAAAAAGAAACTCATAGTATCTTTGTTAAAAATTCCCCAAATGGCTAAAAATAACTTTTATTTGTGATGTCACTGCTCTATTCCACCTTTGCACTGGTTGGTCAGTTTGCATGCAGTCATTTTACAGAAGTGCGCAGGCTCGAGTGTCAAAGTGCGCCTGCTCAATGGGCCGGACACACGGAAATAATATATTATACATCTACAGTAAGACTAGTGGCAACAGGTTTATTTTTCAAAACGGAGGAAAAACGGATGATAATACAAAATAAACATGTCAAGAAAGAAGCTTCCTGTGAACCATTAAAGTGAATAACACCCACATTTAGTGTTGTACACTGTGATTGAGTACACTTTTTTGCATTGCTCAAACGCTATAATTTACAAACAAATACTAAATCAGTTCGCATTGTTCCGTCAACTGAACATTTCTGTTGGTAATCATGAAGTGGAGATAAGCAGGTTATTGCAAATTGGTAGAAATGTTTTTTTATATGTTTACCGTGGCTTTGAATGCCTCTCCTCAATCTCAGTGATATGAAAAACCTCCAATTCTTCTTGAGACTTGGCCAGGCAGGTGTCAAACAAGTGATCCTTCTCTGCATGTAGAGGGAAATTAAAAATGTAGATCACGCCTCTCCATTGTTCCATTCACTTAATATAAGAACTCGAGCGATCCGGTCTGTTGGCTGTGGATTTCATTCTTCTATTTCTAATCCTTTATTAGGATTTCATAAAGAACTGATGACAGTGAGTGAGCTGCTGCCTCTGGGTATCCTCCATCATCAGCCAATGGACGAGAGCTAGACCTGGCATGTAGTTGTCACAGATAAGGTAAAGTGCTCCTTTCAAATATATATCGTTTTAGAAATACATGTTGTCTTTTAGAGAGTAAAGTCGAAGCATGATATTGTAAGGCTTGTATGATGTCAAGTAAACATACCACATGATATAACAAAATATTACAAAAACACCTGCTTTCTCCTTCTGCTTTTTTGTTCAATGTATCCATGCTGCCACAATGTAATTTATGTCAAATCTCTACTCTTTTTAATAATCAAGAGTAGTGTAGCAGTGATCAAATTAATACTATCAATGACCACACTTTTTATATCAACCTTATTGGTCTACATTTTGCAGAATTACTATGTCTAGGGTTACTTTGTTCTAATGTATTTCATGGTGCATCATTATCAATGTCACAAAGGCAAAATACAGTGCCTTTGTGATATTGGCGTTTCAGATTTGTGATAATCATACATTTAACATGATGCAGTCCTGGTGGAATTAGTGGTGTTCAGTGCAATCCTTTTGGCTTCGAGCTTAGATATTTGTTTATTTATTTATTTATTTGAAAGGGACAATGCAAATAAACATAGTTCCAATACAGAGGTTGCAACTGATGTTCTGCATATAGAGTTTATAGCTAAAGCTAATTCTTGACTCCTGTCCCTGGTTGGGCTTTTCTACCAATTATAATTTAAATAACACAATCTAGTTCATTCTTAAAATACTAACATTATCAAAAATATAAAACATGAATATCTTGCCGTATAAATAATCTATATATTTACATCAAATCATCACATTTTTAAAAATGAGAGCAGATGCTGATGTATTTGCGTTAAAAGGCATCATGCTATGCTTATAAGATTTGCATGTTGGTGTTTTCAGATCTTCCTGCAATATTAAAAATTACCACTAGGGAGCAATGTGTCATTTCCAGTTGCTGCCTCATCAGCAATGGACCATTTCCATATATGCTTTTAGTGCTGTGGCATCCAGTCTTCTCCAAGTGTTCCCACAACCATCCTAGTTTATGTGAGTTAGCAATTTGCCCGACATACACCCAATGGATTTGACCACATTTCAGACAGGCTGCAATTTAAAACGCTAGTGCTGTGCAGACTGGCCAGAACCACCCACATGCAAAAAAATGAAGATGATTTCCGAGGGATTGGCATTCTTTTACAACCCATGTTAACTAAAAAGTTTACCATTTTTTTCACTGTCATGATAATTTAGTCTTACTTTGCCTCACTCCACCTACTACATAATATGATTTTGCATACTATTATGCATAACATTTTCCTCCCAATGGCTGAATATTAACATTTCATAGCAACTCTCTTCACATGCCCTATGCTCTTGAACCACTCACTGGCTTATTTGAAAGCTTCTATTTCAAAAGCGGTCTGATGTAATGGCCGAATTACTTTTATATAGCCCTTTTCTCAACCCGGGCAACCACCATTCTCTGTCTATACATAAATGCATCACTATTTATATGCTTTCAAGTAAGCCATTCCTGTCAAACAATAGCGAGGTGGAACATATAAATGCACTTAGTCACTGTCCTCTGACATAGCCCATTGTTCACATATTTTGCTTTAGTTCTATCCATGAAACAGAAGGCGTTTGGAAGCATGTATGGCCCAGTGTAAATACATTGTGTGTTGTCAGGCGTGCTGTGTTGAACTTAGCTATGCACACTGTCATCCCTTCAGCCCATGCAAAGGAGGTATCTGCCGGATGTTTCTGGATCGGGTTTTCATCTGCCTTCAATCTCATGCTCCATGGTTTACAGTTGTAGGGTGTAAACTTGGAAAGACAGGCAATTAATCTCAAAATTGTGATATAATAATATCTGCATCAGGAAGGCTCCAAAACATTCATGCCACATATTTTGAGATAGAAATTTGATTCAGTTTTATATTTTTTAACCAAATATATATGGATAAATATAGGTTAGAATTAATGATTTTGAAACAGTGAGTTCAAACCAGATTCTGTTGCAGAGGTATCTTCCTGATGTTTCTGGAGAGGGCTTTCATCTGCCTTCAATCTCCATGCACATACCATAACATGCTTCAAGTAATAGAATCTTAAGGAGTCATATTGCAATTTAAGGACTGGAATGTGAGTTGTTTAATCTAGTATTGAAAGTATGTGTTTTTTTTCTCAGTGGAATGCTCAAAAGCTGTATATAAAAACTAATATATGGTGTCATATTTCAAGACCTACAATCTAAAGACTGGAGTGTATTCTTTATCTGAAAAACTGAAAGATGTTAAAGAACCATATGCAACCAGAAAGCTACAAAACCTCGACATAATGTTTTTGAGGTAGCCAAATGAGGAAAATATAGAGATGCATTCTGGTGATGATTGATTAGTATTTTTGTGACCGTTCCAAATGTAAGATACTGTATGTTGTTGCGCCACTATCTACTTGATGTTTCTGGAAAGGGCTTCAATCTCAGAGCACATACCTCGACATGCTCCTTGGATAACAGTTGTACGCCACAGACTTTCAGAGACAGGCAATCTGACGCGTTTTCATCAAGTCTCTAAAGTATTTTTATTTTCTTTCTTAGATCAGAGGAAAACTATTTAATTGTGTAATATCCACCATCTGCAATAAGAAACTTTCTAATCATTGCACAGTATTGTAGCAATTAATCCAGCTGCTATGGTGAAGTTGGCTGGTAGGGTTGGGTCTGGCCACAAAGTCAATGACATGAT
>JAVQKC010087959.1:0-16894 GCA_036025475.1 Philypnodon macrostomus
TGTCATATGGAATGTTACAAATTCTGGAGCAAAAGTGAGTGAATAGATCAATTCTGAGCATACAATGAAAAAACTAATGTGGTCTTCAATATTTCTGTGAGGACTTGTCCAGTAAAACCTAAAAATTAAGAATTTTGCCACCAGCCAAAATGACAACTGTTACTAATGTGTACATTAAATAAACATACATTGTGAGGTACATTCACTAATGTTTCCTAACCAGGCTCTGACATCACCTACATGTGATTGTCATTTGTCAAAACCATCTTTATTTGCAATATTTTGAGGCTAATTCTAATTTCTCCATTGAAAATGTATTATGGTCGTGCCTCCAGTTGCCTCCATTCCCGGAATTTAGAACTTTCTGTTTCCAAACTTCCATATTTGTTTTGCTTGGATATGTCTTTTAAATCACATCTAAAAGATATACCCTGAAAACGGCTACAGTCACGTGCCTATTTTAGCTTTTACATAATCTCACTGTTGCCAAAGATGCTTTTTGTCAGCATCAAGTCTTGTCTGTCACACTGTTCCTTCACACACAGACGGTGCTAGCTTGGAGCAGATGACTTGTGAATGCAGACTGAGTCAGGAGCTTGTGCAGTCTTGTCTCTGACGCCAATGTAGCCTCCTGTTCCCTCTGGGTACGCTACATCCAAACCAGCTCACTGAGAATCTTTTGTCTTCATAATGTCCCTATTTGCACCTTCACATCTTGACTTCTCACATCAAATCTTGCCTCAGTATAAATTTTATGGAGAAAATCTGATCTACTCCAGATGATAAACTAAGAACTTGATTGTTTACATCACGTCCTTCAACTGACCGTGACAGAAATGAATTGACGCTGCCATCTGCCCAGGTGTCAGATCATGTGAAATTGCTAATTAACATCCAAGACTCAATTTCTATTCCAAATCTTCATACAAAAGCAATCTGACAGAAGGCTCAACAAGAATCACAGATGGTGCAAAATGGGTTATGTTGATTGACCTCACAATAAAACACATTGTGTGGTTTATGCACTCAAACGTATACAGTACATTGCGTAACCATTTCTATATGATCACTGCTCTGAAGATTTTTCTTGGACCGAATTCACCGCTGCAGGCTCAGTTTCAGCTGGCGTAAACAAAATATATGAGTTTTTTAGTCATGGAACAAGCAGTGTGCTGTTGAAGAAACCACCAAGCAAGGGCAATGCATAAAAATAGGGCTCTTTGAAAACTATCTTTGAACTACATCTAAAATACACTATTGTGCAACGAGGTTTGAAGGCATGCTGCTAGGTAAATAGATTTCAATAATATGTCATTTATATTCATTAGCTTAAATAAAAGTGAGCATTCATCAAGTCATGCAGTCACAGTGTCTTTAACAGTCCATATTTATACATTTTAGAAGAATCGATAGGTGACCGGAGGCTGTTAAAGGGGCGCTATGCAACTTTTTACTCAACGTCAATGTGATCCTAATTGAGCTGTTGTGTGGGTGAATGAAGCTTCCTTGCTAGGATGAATGTCCCTGGAAGTCTCGGGGGGTCAAGTCACAGGTCTCGCCAAAACCACAAACCGCTTTTAAACAGGATTTCACAGAGAGAGCTCCAAGAAATAAAAATATAACCAAATTGACGCAGACCTGGTGTTTTTGTGGTTGAACAGTAGCTTTATGATCGTCTATATATGATGTCTATATTCTTTGTGTTTTTCCCATGGACAGTGCTATTCTCTGAAGCTGTAAGGGGAGGTCTGTGAAGGAGAAATGTGACCAGTGAAAAGTTGCATAGGGTCCCTTTAGTGCGAATCCCAGATAGACTCAGTGATGTTGGGATCAGGTTTGTGGAGCTAAACCAGGTGAAGATCGTTACTAACTAGAAGACAGTACTGCGTGTTAATTCATAATTTAATGACCTGAGTTACAATCAGTACAATATGTAGTTTCAGCCTTACAAACCATAAACAATGTAAAAAGTCCCCTCAACAATGCAGCTACAAACTTCCTAATGTTTTCGTTAGGTTTCACATTCCCCCTTAGCCATTAGCCCTTAACCATCACAAAATGTGGACTGTTTTGCTGAGGCATACTCTTTTTAACCTACCCTGTGTAAGCAGATAATGGTCTTTTTGTCATTTATTCCCAACAGTTGAAAGCCAGCCCCTTCCATTACCTACTTAACACGGCCCTGTGTGGTGGAGCAGCTGTTAGCAAATGTCTTAGTCAAATCTAATGAGGCACAATAGATAACCTTCAGTTCTATGCAGGCAGGCTTTCATCAGGGCGGCCTTTTTATCTTGTTTTGTCTTCTGAATTTATTGCTGCCATTGCGATTGTGAATGTGGGTGTGTCTAGCTAGGCAGACTATATGTGTACAGTATGCCTAAGGGTATTTACTGTAGCTTTCAGTACCTGGTTGACTGATAAATGCACCTCCGCTAAGCACCGCAGGGATTTTTCCATTCAGTGAGTGTTGGAAGCAGTCAGGTTTGAGGTTTAAATAAAAAAGCACACCTCAGCAGGTTTACATGACTTTAAATGAACTTTATATACACTCACAGGCCACATTATTAGGTAATAACGTGTGGTCTTTTGTTGCTGCAGCCAACCTCCATGTTTGTGCAGTGGTGATCTGCAATAACTCATAGTGTCTGACCTTTGACATCAACGAGAAATTTTTGCCCACAGAACTGGCACTCACTGGATATTGTATATATTTCAAACCATTCTCTGTAAACCCTAGACATGGTTCTATGTAAAAAGGCGACATCTGTGCATGATTTAATCCATAAGCTTGATACAATGTGATACAAGCTGTTTGAGCTACCTAATAAAGTGGCCACTGGATGCTTTATTTCAAAATATATAGTTTTATTGCCCTATTAACTGCTATTTTTATTATTTATTTGAAAGTATTTAAGCAAGCTCTAGATTGCTGCTTGTTATTCTCATACTTCCTGATTTGGGAAGAAGACAAACCTACCACAACAGGTAAACATGAACAAACTTCATAAGAGCTACTTCTTTATTACAAATCAGATTTTCTGTGATATCTGACAGAAAGACCATGTAAGAGCAACAGACTCCCATCTGTTCCACTTCACGGCTTCACAACACCCATGACAAACTGTCACTTGCTTCGGTGGCTAGACGTTGCCCGGGCAACAAGTGGCGTGCAGCATGACTGGAAGAACACTGAGAACCATAGGACCTGACAGTAGGGGGTGTTATAGGGAGGGAAAGTGTATGCTAGTGGTGGGACAATATCATTTGAACGTCTGGCTGATTTCTCAATGTTGCTCCAGGACCACTCCTACAATGAACACATCCCCAAACATAAGATTGTGCCTTTTTGTTTTATTAATGTATGTTTAAGTAATCTTTTATGCTGAGACATTGACTTTCTCAAGAGCTAAAAACAGGCAGATAGCTGAAGAAACTATTTAAATTGAACCTATAAGTGATAAGGCAGATTAGGGATTTGAAATGGTCCTGGAACAACAGTTACAGACGATGTAGTGGAAGGGACAGGCTGAATGACTGACAGATGAAGATAAGGAAACTGTGAACTGTGGGAGGAAAAATAAAGTATATGAAAAAAGCCTGGTGCAATTACATTTTAATAATGCATATGCAGAGGCCCCCTCCAGATACATAATGCTGCTCAGCGGAGAGAGCCTACGCACGACAGAAATAACCTCCTCAGCCTCAGCCTGGACTCACAACATCAGCACAAAAAAACCCACACACAGTATACACAACTGCGTCCTAACAATCTGACAAAAATTATTCCACTTATTTCTCAATACATTTTTAATTTACTTGAATCTTTATAGATTTATTGTGAGTGTACACCATCATTAACAACTTAGATAAAAGCTACTGTTAAAGAAAGTTGCAGAGAACAGTAGTCACAGAAAACAACAGCGTCCCCATTCATCTCCAGGTGCACCATGTGCATACACTATATACTGTACTTCCATGTACCTCCGTATTTAAGGCACATTGCATTAAATATTAAATACAAGGTTTGCTTCATGTTCCTGTCTTAAGCTCTCTTTGGTGTGTAGGTAAAGCACACTTATTTTAGTCATGTTGAAGTATGGCTGATACTTGTTGACTGCTGACCATACATTGTGTATATGAGAAAAACTGTGATACATAAAAAATGTTTTATACATAATGTATTCTTCCATAGAGCAGACCAGACAATAAACCTTTGCATTTGTGCACTTAAATGAGAACGTGGAATAGTTAGAAAATACAGTACATTTGATCAGTTTACAGTGTGACATAAAAAAAGAAACAATCAGAAAATCTGTATTTCAGTTACTGTCAGATTAATAAATAGGAGTATTATTGACCTAATAGGAATATTAAGCCTATCCCTAATAGGAGTATTATTGACCTAATAGGAGTATTATTGACCTAATAGGAGTATTAAGCCTATCCCTAATAGGAGTATTATTGGTAAAAAATATCACACACTTATTCACACAGTATATAGTTAATCGTTCAGTACATTTCAGTGAACCTAGAGCTCTGACTACAAACATAGACTTGAATAACTTCACTTTAGTTTCAGCTGATGTGGAGCTATCGTTCTGTGAAATCTGCTGAGTCAAACCGAATTGACAGAAATCTTGGAGATACAAAGCTGACATTCATATGCGCACTGTGAGAGAAGAATATGAAAACACAAAAACTAAAATTGATTTGATAAAAACTCAAAAGACCTGCCCAGAAAGTCTCAGGGTGAACTATTGCATGACATGGAAGAGAAAGCCTCGCCTTTTAGGTCAAATAAGGATCACATACCTTCCTTTGTCAATGGAAGGATACATCTTAAAGCCTTTTAGAGTGTTCCATTATTAGATTAGATTAGATAGATACTTGATCTCAAAGGAAATTCAAGTTCCAGAATAGAAAAAAGTTATGGCTAATCCAGATGAAAGGATTATAAGCATCTCCTTTGCTTAAATGAGATCTGTGAACTCCCATGTTTATGCAAAGAGTGAAGTCTTGATCATCTTTGTCCATGTAATGTTGGGTATATCCTCAAAGCACAAACAGAACCAGGGCTTAATGGATCAGTGCCGAGACAGACAGAAACTGTGCATTGCATTTGGTCTGTATTTTGAAGAAATGTGCATGTTGTATACAATCATCAAAATCATCTGCCAAGTAATTAACAATGGTAATAAAATACAGTCTTTGCAACTATGCACCTTTGCCAGTTAGTGGCAGGGCTGACACAGAGACATAGAGCGACGGATACCATTCATCCTCACATTAATTTTCAAGTGGTTTGTGATATGGCGGTAAAAGATCGTGATATAAGATATCGTGATACATTTTGACAATCTGCTAATCTGCGAAAATCGTTTAATCATGCTACAGCACAATTATTTATGCTCTTTTTACTGTAACAATGCCAGTGTTCATATTAATAAAAAGGGTCAATAAATAGTATTATGATAAACACTGGAGTGGATGTACATTGAATTTGTAGTTAAATAGCAGTATTCAACTGAAATTGTGATTTTGTCTTAATAAAAATGTGATATTATATATTTTTACCAAATCGCCCACTCCTACAACACCAAAGTACCCACCTAATATCCTGAGTTGTGTAATGGTGCCGTGCAGACTGAAGAACATCCACAGGGGCCTGGAGTTGTCCACACAGAGCTGCATCCCTGCATTGACCCCGTTATGGCTCATGACCACCTCTCCCTCGGCGTTTACTGCCA
This sequence comes from Philypnodon macrostomus, assembly GCA_036025475.1. NCBI lineage: Eukaryota > Metazoa > Chordata > Actinopteri > Gobiiformes > Eleotridae > Philypnodon > Philypnodon macrostomus. The sequence goes on from JAVQKC010087959.1 coordinate 5,748, forward strand.
ACCCCAAGATGTCACCTCCCTGCAGCCAAACTCCCACGCGACACACGGCCCAGAATTCCTTGCGGTCCACCAGCGACTCTGGGTCAGAGGGCAGGTCGCTGGGTCTTAAGGTGGCCGGATCGCACGTTGTCACCCCGTATGACAGTGTCCCGGGCCGTGCCACACCTGACGCCTTCGCCACCTTAACGAAAATTGTCTCTGAACACCTCATGGGCCGACTGGTGAAGACGAGGGTGCGTTCGTTACCGCGGTGATCTGGCCTCGCTACCGTGTGCTTGTCCACAATGGTGGCGTGTGTGCCATGAACAGAGTGGAAGTGCAGGTCAGTGTCTAAGTGCGGGGGCAGTAAGGAGCACTGTTGAGAGTTTTGGGAGTTTTGCGGGACGTGGCAGGAGCTGGAGCTAAGGGGCTGATCTTCATCATCCTCATCCTGCTGCTGTAAGCTCAGGTCACAGAGGCTGATGGAGAGGCGAGGGTCGTCCCCTCTGCGTTGGATGGAGGTGCGGTGGGTGGCATACGAACGGGGGCGCAGGCAGTCCACAGAGGCCATCTCACTGTCTGTGGAGCACACACAATAAACATGTATGTGAATATACTCACTGTGTTTCTATTGCAGGATTAATTGGCCCATATATTGCCACCAGGCCCATATGTCTTATATGGAGTCATCATATGGCTTGGCGATAAACCATTTTTGCACTATTCAGGTTTTTTTACATAATCCATAATACTGGTGAATATAGAGGAAAATGGTTTGCACAGAACTTAAAGCTGTTTTGCTACAACATAATCCCACAATAATTCAAATTAATGTATTAATTGTGATATCAATTTCTGGTCTTATCGCCCAGCTGTAATTCCTTGTGGCATTTTTGGCTCTTTTTTTAATCTATTTATTTATCTAGAAAATAAAGATAATCAAGAAAAAACGTATACATATACACAATACAAACCAACAAATACTAGCAAAAACATAACTTCCTTGTCATAGGTAAGCTTGAAAACAATGCCTGTGGCTAATCATGAAAATCAGTCTGAACTACCATGTGCATAGTTATTGTAATGTAACCACTCACTCAGTACAGTATTCAAATGCACCAAATATGTAATCATTTATTTTATTTGTGCACTTTGATTTATTATTCATGCATTCACGAGAGCTTCCATTTTGACTTATTACACTTGGAAAAAGCCAATAAAGAACCAAATTAATTTATGCACACACTTTGAATTCTGCATATCTCCACTTCTTTATTTTACATTCACTGTCCGTGGGCTGCTCATTCATCATACCTGCCACTGCAAACAAATGGTGTCTTCCAGCATACTCGTTTGTAACACACACATAGGCTTCTCAGGCCAGCAGTTCACCAATAGAAGCGTCAATGTTTAAGCAACATATCATAGCCCTAAGTAACGGACAAGCTTTGGCTGCGGGGCACGGACTACATCACAGTATAAGACACTTAACAGCTTTATGTAACATTGAAGAGGGAAGTGAGCTGGGCTGTCTTCCTCGCCTACACCGGATACTTCAAATACTATATTTACTTTACTTACTTAAGTAGCATAATACATAGGTTTAAGGTTTGATCAAAAAACAGGGTGTAGCACTGGTCAGGTTTGTCAATTTTGGTCCAAATAGGGTTCATTTTCCAGCAAGCTGTTGGATTCTTTTAAATTTGAAGCATTACCAAATATGGTCACACTTTATTTGACACAGCCCTTAACTACATTGTATCTACCTCATTAAGTACAATGTAATACACTGTGTACCAAACTGTAATAACATGTAGATACATTGTACATACAGAATGGTTAAGGTTGGGGTTAGGGTAGTTACGTGTTATTACAGTTTATTACACAGTGTATTACATTGTACTTAAAGAAGTAGATACAATGTAGTTAAGGGCTATGTCAAATAAAGTGTTAAAAATATCAAAATATAAATAAGAGCCTCAATGCACAATATCTTCACAAAACTATGTTCTAATGAGAAGAAAAAGCAATGACATGATATGTTATAAAAATTTGCTGCAAACTTTTATAGACTATTGATTAATTAGGACAGATTGAGGTGAATTCTATTTAAAAGTATACATGGTGGCTTCTGGGCTGCTTAAGGAAGTTTTCTATGTACAATACCTTCCTTTCACCAGATGCTATTTTATCATTTCAAAAAAAGCATGTGTGTTTGCAGCAGAGAGTGCATAGAGCCATACCCATACCCAGTTATGGATTGTTACACATGCAGTTAAGGTTAAAGGGCCCGTTAAAAGTTATGTCATACGTCTATGTCTCTGGTCTGTATGCATGTTATATATGTTTGCATAGTACTGGTTTCTCAGGTTTTACATGTTTACTTTGCAAAGTCTCCCTGAAGTCCCACCTCTGTGCACTGTCAACAGCTGTGTCTGGCTGTTATATGGGAGTCTTCTTTCCTATCGTCTTCCTATCATATCACATGTTAGCTTATGCCGTGTGACGCATTCACAAATAGCCTTCCTTATGCTAAAAAATAGAAACCCGCAGAGGAACTGAACGAGAATAGGAACGCAAACAGAGCGTGACTGTCCATGAACATAGTTAGGAGCATGGCTAATTTTAACACAACCTTTTGACTCAAGCTAAAATTGTTGTGATTGAACATTTGACTGACGTGATGGTTGCTGTGGGCTTCCCCCTATGGGAAGAGGATATAGGGACACTTGAGCAAGGGCATACCTCACCAGTGCCAGTTTATCACACAGACTGCACATCTCCGGCCGGCCGCTGATAAAGTGCTTGAACTTAATTACATCCTAAAGTCATGAGTGAACACTGCACAGCTCCAATGCTCATATTATTAGCCACCTTATCAACTTCAAGGCAAACCTATCTGACTTTGGGATAAAGAGATGATTTTTATTTTAGTAGCAGCTATTATGCATGTGACTGATTAAATAATACATGATTGTAATTGGGATGTAGACAATATTAATCACATTCTATCCCAAAAAAGACAAATACAGAATTCCAACAGCTGTAAATACTGCATAAATAAAAGTATATGGACATTTTTACTCGAGATAACCTCTTTTCCAGATGTAGTTTTCCCTTATTAACCAAAGTATTCTGAGGTTTTATATGCCAAATCTGAAGAATATTGCCTGTCAGAAAATGTGTGTGGTGAGTGACAATAGCTGAGAATAGAACTCCAGTGGCCACTATAATTATTTAGGAACTGGAACCAGTGAGATGTCTGATTGAACGTTACATGGTGTATTTGACTTCAGATCACATAAAGAAATGGCAGATAGCAAGATAGACAGTATACTTGACTTATAGCTGATATATTCATTCTTATAGTAGACACACCTCCATTGTGAAGATGACATAGATTTTCCTTAATGTATTATGCAACATTATTTTCCCAATATTTGTGTCTTGTCTGTTGCTATTGAGCCAACTCCCAGCGCTGTGGTGTTTCCTCTCAGACTCCACACTCATTAAAATGTCACTCTAATAGGCAGGTGTGGGCTTGCCTTTTGGTATCCCGGGACGCCCTGTATGTATTCATAAACAGAAATTTTATATATCTTTTTTTTTTTTTTTTACAGCTGGCAATGCTCCAGTCATGTTTGAAATGGTGATTCAACAATATGTAAATCCTTGCAAAAGTGCACTTTTTTTTACAATTAAGTGCAGAACTTATGCAATACAAGAACACATACCAAACTGACACTGTATCATTGGGTCAGCTATTGACCTCTTGGCTTTAAGTACTGTGAGATTGTTCTATAACAATTTCTTGGCTACAGACACGCCTAATACTGCCTAAACATGCCTAGTACGAAAATAATACCTAATACTAAATCCCACGCCTTGACAGGTAAACATAGGCCTATTCAAACAAGCTGAAACCGTTTGCAATTAAATACGCTTCAGGCAATCTGCAAACACCTGTAGCTCAAACTGTGTAATCACTTAGTACTGGGCTTACATGATCCTGATCCTCACTGGATTTGGGTAGACCTGTTTACCTGCAAGTGTGCTCAAATTGCAGCCTATCACATTGCATCAAGCTAATGGGTGTAGGCACATGTTAAAGAAGAAATGAAGTTGATTTAGGAGACTTTGAACATGTTGTTGTTAATGCCAGGTAGTATTTCTGAAACTGCAAATCTATAGGATTTTCCACATACAACAATGTCTGGGGTTTACAGGGTACAGTTTGAAAATTATGCAAAATCCAATGAGAAACGTTTTTTTGAGTGGATTCCGGAGCTCAGAGACTGGATTGAGATGCTAGAGAGCAGCTCAGATAACCAACTGTTGCATCAAGGTTTTCAAAAGACTACATTGTGTGCAACTTTATTAGATACAGGGTGTACCTAATAAAGTGGCAGAGGAGTACATCCTTCACTACTGAACCAACTCCACCTATTTATAATGATAGCTTTAACTGTCTTATTGCCCACATGTTTTGGTCTAAATGTCGATATCTTTTTCTGGTCTAGACAATGGCACGGTAATGAATAGACACGGGTCGGGTTCAGTTGATTCCTTGGCCCAATGGAGCAGGATTAAGAGGCTTTGGGGGGGTTTAGCAAAGCGGCAACCTTTTACACAAGGTCAGCCCACGCCTCCCTGTGTACATGTGCGAGTGTGTGTTTGTGGATAGTGAGCGTGCCTCGAGTGCCGTCCCAGGGCTATGTCTACATGAGTGAGTGAAGTCATCTGTCAGCGCGAAGAGAAAGTCCCATAACAGAAAGGAAGGGAGGGGCTTCAAGACTCAAAGACAAAAGAGGCTCAGGGGGATATCAGCATTGATGCGCTTTTAAGGAGAGGTATCCCGGTCAAGATTATGTCAGGCTGAAGGGGCTTTAATGATGGGGTCAAACATGAGGAAGGAAAATATGTACTCAAATTCAGGTGTGTGGTAGTGAGCGTTGTAGAGGTCATTTAGAGGTTAAGGGTGACTAGAGCTTGTCTGTAGTTACTTTAGTGACCTCTGGACAATGATTAGTTAGCAGAAGGATGATACCAAAGGATGTACACTGATGGACAAACATTATTTCAAAGATACAATTTAGATTCATTTAGATCAGGGGTGCCGCAGCGGTAGCGCAGTGGGTGGATGCTCGCCCTTCAACCGGAGGGTCGGTGGTTCGAGTCCCCGCCCGAGCACACGCTGTCAGGCCCATCCGTGGACCCACCACCCGCGGGAGGTACCTTTAAAAAATTGGCAATATTTTATCATTTAAAAATATGACAAAATGCTTGGCGGGTCGGATTAAAAAGCCCCCGGGCCGCAGTTTGCCCACCCCTGATTTAGATGATACAAAATAGATGATTGGATGAGGTAAGAGCAGCTGGAGAAAGCCCTAGAGATAGATGAGTGGGCAAGCTCAAGGATGTCTAAAAAGAAATCCATGAATGCATTTCTGAAGTACAATTTCATTGATTGGACAATTATTCTTCAAAATGGAAATTTGTATCTACACATACATGTGTTGATAGTGTGATACATGATAGTGCTGATTGGGATTTAAGTACAAAAGTCAAAGTTATGCCATGTAAAAACTGATAACTGACTTGACACTGAGGTTTCTATGAAAAGTAACTAAAGCTACTCCCTTGTGTCTGGATGCTGTGATATGAATACACTTGTAGTATGAAGTGAAAATAGTTATAACAGTGCTAGAGTAGACATGCCATTTCTCAAACATCAAGGCAGATCTTTTGGTTTGCTGCCAGAGGTTTTAGACAGTGATGCAGAAATAGGGAGCTGCCAAATGGCCACAGTGGAAACCATGTTGAGCACTTCAGAGATGTCACCGTGTCCGACTGCCTCCAAGGACACTTAAAAACAGTCTAAATGAACTAAGATGCTACATGCATAAAACAACATGCACTTTCACACACTACAACCCTTATTTCTAACCACATCTTCCTTTTTAAGTGCTGGAGGACGCTCTGTCTTAAAAGTGCCATCTGTAAAAAGTAATGGGATATTTTAAATGTGTAGTGATTACAAATATAATGCTTTCATTCATACCAGATTGACAAGAAAATGTTTCAATAAATGTTCTTCTTGCCCTGGCCAAGGCTGGAATCACCATGTTTTACACATTAAATAATAATATCAACTAATACTGTTGGCATAGTCTAGTATTTTCATATAAAAGATGTACAGTAGTCGAATTCTCCCAGCAGCATTGGAAAAATGGGTCAAATGCTTGTAAAGGGCCAACTATGGGCAGGCTTAATGTATACTTTTAATTTAAGAAGCAATAAAGAATAGCAAATGTAAAGCCTATTCGTGTGTATTGAAAAGCATTATATAAGACTGATGCATTATTGTTATTATAATTCAGATATAGATTGGTCACAACATTTTCCATAAAGCACTTTTTTATTTTTGATCATGTGTTTAAATTCAATTATAACTGTGTCCTTGATTTGGTTACAATCATCTAGCTGGAGCTGGTCATCTGAAAGTGATTAGCCTTTTCTCCAATGGCTTTCCTCATGTACTGACTCAAACCTGACAGACCCCATTACAATTACTGTGTTTTGATTTCTCCACAAATATGTTTGAATCCATCTGGACCGATCAGTGACCAGCGCCATTATTTAGCTTCCCAAATCAAATAAATCCACAGCTCTGAGATTACTCACAGCTCTCATAAATACAAGATCCCGATGTGTCCTCACTCCAGATGTGAGGTTGAAGGGAAGTGCTACAATATTTTACATTCAACAAATGCTCTTTAAAGCAGATTATTCTAGAAATATAACAATTATGTATAGGCCCCTCTTCTATCCCCCTGAGGGCACCTTGTCTCTTTCTCAATCAGTAAGTCGACATACAAGCTGTTAATAAGGAAGCTAACAAATGAAAATGTTCAATCTTATACATTACACTCTCCGGTGTATTACATAACTAACAATATGGATAATTTTGTGATTAGGAATTGATTCCACTTTAGATATTTTATTATATAAATGCTAACAGAAAATATGTTAGCTACTTATGTAATGCTAAAATGTTAACACAGGCCAAATGCTAACTAAAACACTGAAATTCTTTTGACTTTGCATCTTTTCAATTGGTATGGTTGTCAAAATTAGGCTTCTGTAGTTTTATCAACCAGAGAGGGAGAGAGTTAGCAAAACGTACACAATGCAGCTTTGAAAAGACTATTCCTCTGGCCTTTATTAACTCGTAATAGAATCTACCCTCCTTGCTCAAACCAAGTACATCATTTTGTATTTTAAAGCCGCTGAACCGCCTCTCTTTGTCTGCTATCGTCTCTCTGGTCTCCAAGGTCAAAGTCAGTCATTTAGCCCGAACGCACCGACCAAAAGACATTATGATCTCCGGAGCCCTTTTTAAGAGGCTCTGAATTCATTTCCTGAAATTTCTCGTCCTGTGTTTTGCTCTGCTCTCTCAAGTACCGTTACCAAGGTTACCGCTACATCCAGTCTTTTCCGCTCAAAGATTACCAAGAGTTATTATCTTGTACAGTGTTGTAATCACTGATTGTAATGATTTTAAATGTTCTTTCACAATCCCCGCTACGCTACATTCATTCACAATCATAAATACAACAGCCAATATTGAAAAACCTTGTGTATGTGCGCAGGCACTTTTAACACAATCAAGAACTGTGTTACGCTTTAACAATTTGACTATAGATCACAGACAACACTTTAGCGAGCTAAGTGAGAAATGCTAAGCTAACACCGAGGGCAACAGCGACAGCAAAAGATTAACACAATCAAAAAAAATACCCATGACATTCTAATTATAGTGAATATATTTAGTGATTTCTTCATTATAAATCATCCTAGTAGTATAGTAGTAGGCCTATTGGTAGATCGTCAATCCCTCTGTGCTAAAGTGGTGAGTACCCCAATTGTAGCCACAAAATGAACTTTGTGCCAGTCCTAAGCCTAGATAAATAGAGTGTGCTGAATACAGTCCATTATGTCCAGTTATGTTATACAGGTGCCAACCAATATCTTGTTTTAGTCCATATTGGCCTTGTGTTCCAAAACAGGCAATATGCAGTTTCATTGTGTTTTCAATGTTTTAATTTTAATAATATCTGCCATAAGTTCATAAGAAAATCCATTGGGTTTTTACTCCCTTTATTGGTGATGTGCAGTCTTTAAGTCTATATAAAAAATCTATCTAGTATTTATGATGAACTGATCCTTGCAGTCAACATTCTGGGAGTGATAGAGCACTACTGTAGACTCAATGCATTAGATCTTTTCATGTTTTAATATAGACTTCTGAATGAATTCTATAAATGCATAAATTATACTATTTGGATTGTTCATTTGCTGCTACAGACATATCTTCACAGACAGCAAGCTTGTGAAAGTGTGACTACAGAGAGAGGCATGAGTTGAAAGGACGATGCACCTATTTGGACGTTGACATAATCTTCTCTGATCTTCAAAACTTTTACCCAAAAAGGCATCAACTCGACTCAAATGGTCTTGACCTGAACATTTCACAGCTTCACTTGTTTCCAAAATAGGACACAGAGCTCTCATTTAGTTCCTACTTTATCTTTTAATACATGTCCAATCCTTCAAAAACATTTCTCTTATTATATTATATTGGTATTTGACAAACAGGGAGGGAGAGAATGCTGCCGTATGCATCATGATTTGCGTAATTTTGCCAAAATGATCCAGTGAATGACTAAATGTTTTGAATAGGGGAGATGTTAAGCGTCTTTCATTGCCTTCCTCCTGCTCTGCCTGCTGTTTGCCGTTGGCTGCAGCCCCACTTTTGACTGATGACTTTGCACATTGTTATTACCATACAGAATTTCCAGCTTATTGTTTTTGGAGGATTTGGCCGTAAGCAGCGGACAAGAAATCGACCGCATTATTACAACATCCATTTACAGTACTTCAGGGTAATCAAGCTCCTCTCGTCTTCATCCATCAAAATTAAGAAGAGGAGTTCTGATTGGATATTACAGGCCAAAAACCCAGTCGACTCAGCTTTGGACTTCATTTTCATAGTGTTCCAGCCACTTTCAGCACATTTTATCTTTAAACTGTCTGAAAATTACTCTGGTTTATAGTGCTGAAGTATTTAAGATTAGTTAAAGTTTTCTTTCCCCTGCCTTTGAGTGCCTATGGTGGCCCTGCAAGGACATGTTTACAAACAAACTTATTGGAAAAGGGAGCACTTTACAAGTGAAAGACTAAATCAGTTTAGTTTATGCATATTTGACCTTTCTGGGAATGGGACAATCTTCTTCCACTGGATATTAGGAAGCAATACACTTTTCAGGCATTTATAGGCTTGTTTTTGCCTGTCCAGTTCCATAGCTCTGGCTATGGCTGAATTTTGTAATTGGTATCACTTTGTACACTGGACAAAGAGTATTTCCATTAACATTGAATTATGTTTAACATTTCAGTTGAATTTGATCCCTCCACACTACACCTTTAGTAGAGTTATTCATACCTTGGTCATTTAAGATTGTTTAGTCAAATCAAAACACTAGCAGCTGTCCACTAACTGGAGCACACGGTCAATAGACCTGACCTATTTATATAAATATAAAATCAATCATGAACGATAATATACAATATGACATGTGCAAACACTTGACACTTGAAAATAATACATACTTTAACACAATGCAGCAGGTCCACACCGAGCCACTACGCTTATCTCTTCTCTTAGTATAGATCTGAACCTCTTTGAACTTAAAACGGCTTTATCCACAAATCAGAACCACTGTTACTGCACATAATCTGTGTTGACAAGTGAAACAATAGTTGCAGTCTGTAGCCAGCCTGCATTAGCGCCTGGACTCTGAGAGTGAGAGAACAGACCGAAATAGACACAAAGAAGGGAAAGGTACCACACAAGAGGCTCAACATGTTTGTGCAGTGCAGTTCAGCTTTTTAATGCAATCTTTCTGTGTATAAAGTGGATATGAATCACAGGGGAGGTACGTTCGCTTCAGGTTTAATTTAGCTAAATGAGTTTATAATGAACTGAGACAGAATTGAGTTCCAAATGTGCCCTGTGAATTTATATAGATGACACTAATGTCGGCTGCAGCATGAAGCATCTTTCAAGGGCCTAACCTCAAAGGAGCGACGTGATACTTTATTCTGCATAAAAGCTGTACATGACTTGGTTTCCTCTTCTCTGATGCTCTACAAGCCTAATGTATCGCAATGCCATGTACGGAGTTGATGGATGTCAAAGCTCCCCTCTTAATCACCAGAGAGCGCCTCGGCCCCTTGACAGCCCGGCGGCCATCTTGGATTCTTCTCTAATGACTAGAGAGACAGGTTGCAGATGATGTTAGCTGAAGCCGGTCTCACGGATCACTAGCGCTCTGTCAGTGATTAAGTGACTCATCTAGCACTAGTAAACAAACCCCCAAAAGAGCATCTTGCATCCATCAAAAGATGCCTTTGATTCGCCTGGCTTATCTAACTCGAGGAGGAATCCATCATATACCTGTGCAAACGCAGAGAGGCTGGTGGTCTCCGGAGGGTCTGTCCCCATAAACAAATACGTTCAAGTTAAGAGTACACGTGTAAATGGAGCACTGCCATTTCCCAATATCTCTATTTTGGACGAGATAGGATTCCCATATGTGCTGCGCTTCTGGGAAATGCAACTAAAAATACCAAGAATCTTTACAATTTCTGACCTGATTCACAGATTGATGATGCATTTTTTAAAGTTTTTTTTTTTTTACTTTTTAAAGAACATGGCATTTCTCTCATGAGATAAGAAAAAACAACAACTGTAGATGTTTGCAAAAGCTAAAGGTCCCACACCTGGACACTCATGTTACTTGGTCAAAGGCCAGTTAGCGAGAATTATTTGTATTGCATATAGACACTTAAAAAGTCCATACATTGAAACAGTACCGTATTTTCCGCACTATAAGGCGCACTTAAAAACCTTTAATTTTCTCAAAAACCAACAGTGCGCCTTATAACCCGGAGCACCTTATATATGGATTAATTCTGGTTGTGCTGACTGACCTCCAAGCGATTTTGTGTCACACGGCGCTCAAGGCGCTGCGTCAAAATGTTTTGGTACGACTTCGGTAAACTACAAAGCTCCGGGAGTCAGGAGCGTCGCGGAGTAATACATA
>JAVQKC010087960.1:0-21425 GCA_036025475.1 Philypnodon macrostomus
CAATTCCTTTTTGAGTTATCGCGTTCACAGCTAGGATCTGCGGACGCGGACGCAGACGCGGACGAACACCGACGTGATTCCATAATATCGGCGACACGCTGTTTTCGCCGATATAATTAGTCAGGGGAGTAACATCAGGCAGTGCAGCCAGTGTAAGTGAACTAGGGAGGGGAACACTGGGAGTCCAAGACTAAACCAGGACTAAATGAGGTCTACATCAGATAAAAAAGAGGACTTAACCAGGACTAAACCAGGTAAAAAAAAACAATTACCAAACTAGGCCTACGCTGTCGGCCACAACAGCAAGGTGTATATACGTCTGCCACAACTAGCACCAACGGGCACCTTAATCAGACATTGTGCGATTTCTAAGGGTTTTATATTGTTAATGAGCAATTAAGATGCCCCACCCCCAAACCATGACAAACATGGGAATGTCTGGATGATTGTGATTTGGAAATTCCTTAAAACTACATTCTTCTTTCAGTCTATAGAGGTAACTGCCATCATATTGGTCAGATGTGTTCAGGGCCAGGGGTAGGTATTTCAGGTTTGAGCCTACTCGGGCAAAGTATGTGCAAGTTAGAGGTTGTCAAATATACCTGACTTCACCATTTTCAATCCAAAATGTCCGACTTCCTGTTTGTTGTAGGGTGGAGCCATAATTATATTTTATGTTGGGTACACAGTGGAGAATTGGAGCCCAATAGGGGTCAAAAACATGGGGGTGCTATAGAGGCATTCTTTATTTTCCTATGTACATTAAATATACACTAGCCCGGATCACAAAGTTGAAAAAGATCCAGCTAATACTTTTTGATTTATTGCATTCACAATTTAGGTCATAGAGGCCCCGCCCCAAAACCATGACAGACATGGGAAGGGTCTGTTTGTCTTTTTTGAAGTTTTTGGAGGATGTTTTTTGAGAAATGTTTAAAACTTCCCTAAAACTACCTTCTTCTAATTATTGCATTCACAGTTTTGAATGAATCTTCATCATAAAATTACCAAAATCAATACAGTTTTGCATCTTTATGATATGTACCTCTGTCAAAAGTTGAAACTGATCCGGCAATTCATTTTTGAGTTATCGCGTTCACGCGTAGGATCTGCGGACCAGCATAATTCCATAATCATCGTTTCGCCAATATAATGAGAACAAAATTGGGTTTAAACCAGGACTAAATTAGGTCTAAATCAGGACAGAACAGGAGATAAATGAACTCCTGTGTCTTGATTTAGACCTGGTTTACTAAGTGTTGTGGCTTTGTAAGTTCGCTTAGAAACATGTTATATTGACTGATTCAAGAAATATGTAGATTTTTTTGTTTTTTGTTGAAGTATATCCTGTCTGTTTATGTATTTATGTAAAACCACTTGCAGTGATATCAGGCTATCTAATTGGAAAAAAATACTGTCTAGACCTATGTGACGTTAGTCCTGAGTACGGCCTTGAACATATTAGTGCAGACAGTTTGACCCAGAGATATTCAAACGCTGGTGATTCATTCTGCTCCATCCACACAGATCTTATGTTTATCCCCCTCATCACTGTATGGGCACACCACAACTTCATCAGTAGTAGGAGGTCAAGCTGCTGGGTTGGGCAGTGGAAATTTAACCATGTAGAAAAACAAAGCCAAAGTCTAAATCAGGACAAACTCAAGACTTAACCAGGACTATAACACCTGCAATGAGGTTCACTACAATTAGCATAACAAGCAGATAAGCTAAAGGCTAAACAAAAAAATGAATGAAAACAAAATTAATAGAATTGTTCCTTTCACCGAACTGTGGGCGTGTCTTAATGGCATTACGTCTGTAAGCATGACCAGGTTTTGAAGGTATGTGTCCTTGCTGGTTACCATGGTGACAGTGAGTGTCCTCTCCAGAAGTGTCCGTCCAGACGATGAGATCAGATTACATCATTGACACAAACAGCACAGGGGCCCAGGGATGGAATGGTTAATGGAGTGTGCTAAAAGGATTACTCAAATCAAACATATACAGGCTCCCACTCGCGGCCCATTGTAGCGTGTGTGGCGGTGGCTAAGTGACAGTAAGTGAAAGGGGATTTCATTAAGTGTGAACTAACTGTTGTCTGAGAAAGCGGAGGAGATGAGGCCGGCTAAATGGTGGACACAGGGACTGTTTGTCTAGACTGAGGCTGTCCACACACATTGATTTCACTCACAAGACCACCAGGCTGACAGTCACACACAGAGAGAGGTGGTTCACTTTACAAGAATCATTCTAGTGGGACTTCTATAAACTAAAGTAGTCAGTCAGTCAGTCAGTCAGTCAGTCAGTCAGTCAGCCAGTCTGTCTGTCTGTCTGTCTAGATATGGGCAATATGGCAATAAAATGAAGTTATGAGTAGTCTGCTAATCTGGGAAGATCATGCTACCGTGCATTCATTTATGCTCCGCTCTTCACTGTAATTTTTACTGTGTTCATATTAATAACAATCAAAAAAAGCTAAATAATAGTATTGTAATAAAAGTACTAAACTAAACATTGGATTGGCTGTACATTGAATTTGTAGTTAAAAAGGTTTTATGAAGCAGTAGTCTTCTGTGTAAGACAGGAAATAAAGTAATCTAAAACTGACATAAAGAAGAATATATATATACTTTTTTTTAACCATATCGGCTACGCATAAGTTCTTTGCACTTTGTTTTTTAAATATTACCTTCATTGTAATACTCCTTGTTCTCATTTCCAGGTGAGTCAGCTATGAGTACATGTTATTAAGGATGAAAAGTGTTATCAAATATATTAAATAGATATATTGACCTTAACAATATGCAGAAACTAGGTACTAAGTCCAGACTACATATAAAAAGCAGAGCTCGAGGTTTTGACAGTTTCACTTACTTGATTGAACAAAACCCTGAAAAACGTGACTGTCTTTGCCTTATTACAGCTCAACTTTGATGCCATTTAACAGGGTCACAGAGGCTATGCAGAGACAACTAGACATCCCTCTCCCCAGACACGTCTCTATAGTTCGTTTGGGGAAACACTTTTCACACCTGAGAGTTTGCACCAAAGTACATACTTATTCAAGTAGAACTTATTCAATTATTCCATTCTCACATTCACACCAGAATTTTAAAGTTTGAACTATTTGACTTTTCGCAAAGTGCTCACTGCCATCACCGTGACAATGGGGGGCGTGTCTCAGGAAGATGTTATTTTGGTGTTTGGAAAAATGCCTTGACCCTAGCATCGTGTTGTAAAGTTAAAATGGACAAATATGAACTGGCGTATATTTCAAAGAGACATGGTAGTAATGTGATAAAATTAATACAGAAAGGATACAGCACTGTTTAGGACCCGTTTTTTTCTTTGGTATATTATCACGTATTGGGAAACTATCGGCTGCACGGGAGCCTGTAGTGGAGGGTAAAGCCACATAAACCCGTGAGTATGTTGTACTCTGAGATCTGATTCACTTTTCTCTCTGTTACGTTTGTACAAGCTAAATATTCCAATCTATGAGTAACATTCTCTTATCAGTAGTCTAATGCAGTGGTGGGCGATATGGAGATAAAAGATCAAATCGTGATTTGAAGTTATGATGCTGTCAATTTGGGAAGATTGTTAAATCATGATACAGTGCATTCATTTATGTTCTGCTCTTCACTGTGTACATAATAATTAAAAAAAAAGAAAAAGAAATAGTATTAGCTATTTTGATGACTTTGTAGTTGAAAAGGTTTTATAAAGACACTGATGTCAGTAGTGTGTAAGACAAAAAAATACAAACTAAAATTGTGATAAAATCAAATTGCGATCTTGGCTTTATTTTTACCATATCACCCACCCATAGTCTACTGTGACACATGTTCTCTCTGTACATATTACACATATTACTGGCCTCAGCAGGTTTCCAATCTGTCCACTTAAAGCACTACAGCTCTACGACATGACACTACAAAGAGTGCAAACATAGTCCATCTGATACAGTCATAGGGATGCTCCTGTGGCAGTGGAACACGCAGGTGAGAGCTGATGTGGAGCGTGGCACTTTGGGCCCGAGGTGGGAGTGTTGGGAGTAGAGGTGGGTTTTCTGCACAATATTTAGTACAAGAACGGTGCAAGGGTTAAGCTCATAATGAACAGCACTGGCTTGATTTCTGTCTTTGTCACGTTAATCAAATAAAATGGAGACATAAACCCTTAGATCCTCTCTTACACTGGCGGTGTGCCCTCTTGTCCTTCACTGCAAATGAGTCCTATTAGCGACTCATCCATTTCTGAATGCAGATTAGATTAAATGTATTATGTATCAAACGCAGAGCCATTTACTTCTAAAGGAAGTGATACAGTTATGATGTCAGTATCAGAGCATGTGTTCTGTTCTGTGATAATGAGTGTAGAAAGTGTATAAAAATTTGTGCTGTCAATTGATTTTTTTAAATCAGATTAATCACACTTTGGGACTGTGATTAATCACAAGAAATTTGTTTATTTGCTTTTTTGTGATTTTCTTTAACTTGGGGCTTCTATGCTGCTCCAGTCGCTCTCTGGTCGAGTCAGTCACAGTGATACTTCCTCATCTCTACACAGGGCTGTTTGGAGAGTGCAGACTGAATTTACTACAAAATCTTTAGACAGGAGATCTAGACAACTAAATTCTGTTGTTTGCGTGAAACTACAGCAAATATATTGGGAGAGAAACACGGTTAAAGACAGCCGGAGTGGCACGTGTCAGGTCACGTGTATACAGCCTATTCATTTGAATGGAGTTATAGCTCTGAAAATATAAGACCATATTTAGTCAAATAAAAAACATGCTTATGTCTGCTGCTCTATCTCTGACTGCAGGCTGCAGTTTGGACAGGGTCAGGCTTGCTGTGGCCCACTGTCTCCCTCCGCTCTCTTCTGCGCTGCTCTGTCAAAACAGATGATGTGATCAATCTGTATTAATTGATCAAAAACTATTATTTTGATTAATCACATGCGTTAACGGGAGTAACTACTACTATTTGGTAAAAGGGATATTTAATTAAATGTAAATTGTTCCGTACAGTAAGCAAAAGTCTCATGTTTGGAGAAAGTACAGTTGCTAATATGAACTAAAAAAATGCACATTTTAGTCACAATTATTATTTTTTTAAAACTACACTTCTTTCAGGTGTGTTTAGCTGTATTCAGAAATGCTACAGTTCCATGTAGACATTAGCTATTACAGTGTTATATACTAATTACAGATTGGACGACTCATTGGAAAATAATACTAAAGTAGTAATTAAATATGATAGTAATTTCAATTGTCTTTTTCCCCTCAAATCGGGGTCACCTAGATTTGTCCAATAAGGAACTCCGACCAAGGTAATTCTGACTTCTGGAAAAGCACCAACAATATCCTCCAACCATAGCAGTTCCATGTAAACCTTTAAGTGCAATAGGATTTTCACTGGCCCATTTTACAGCAGTGCATGTTTAGTCCTTTGTCATTCAGTATCTTTACTGTGTTTCTCCAAAATGAAATTCTACTTTTGACTACTGCAGAGAATGCATTAATATAATACACACAATGACCAAGTATTGATTTTCCCTTTAAATGTTGAGATGTGTTGTATTTGTTTATTTTTGTTGTGTACAAAACTGAACAGAATGGCAAACAATAATGGTGCTGCTGGTTAGTGTACCATAAAAGCACCATATGGCAGACTTGGCTTGGCAAAGATTCTGGCTAGGTTTCCAACCTGAAAGATCAGCAAAGCATAGTAATGTAAAGATATATTATCCTTTTACATTGCACAATATTAGAACATAATCAATAATAATGTTAAATGTTGCAACAGCGTTACATAAAATGACTGGAAATATTTGTTAAGTTAAGGTTTATACATAGTATTGTCATACCCTGGAGCCACTGTTACTAAAGATTACAATCAGGTCTAAACCTCTTAAGTACACAACATTTAAGATTTAATTTAATTAGGACTAAATGAGAATTTTAAATATATATATTTTTGTAAATAACAATTTTGATGTAAGACTAAAGACACTTATAGTTAGGGGTACGAATCTCTCAGTGTCTGGTAATTTGATTTGATTCTAATTTTTGGGGTCAGTAAGATTAAAAATGTTGTTTAAGTAGGTCATAGCAGCACTACTTTCTAGAACTTTAGATGTCCAGGACTACTGAATTATGTTGTTTTTATTCAAATACTGCAAATAAATTGTGAGGAAAAAGCAGTGAAATGTGTGTTCACACCAGACGTGACAGACGCAACAAGAGCAACTGATTTCAATGTTAAGTCTATGTAAAGGCGCGTTGCCGCACGACAAATCGTGCGAAACACGCAAAGAGAACAAGGGCGCATTCTTGCCAAAGTTGAACAATCTGAACTTTGGCGACGTTTGCGGTGTGATAACCAATCAGGAGCCTACTTTTGTAGGAAGTGACGCGCCCCAGGGCAGGGCCACCAGGGGTCACATTAGAAGTGTCATGGTGTATAAACATAAGCATTAAACACATCTGTGTTGGTTTATACAGACAAGAATACTAAACGGATCTATGTCAGAGTCTCCTGAGATACTGTAGTGAGTAATTAGATGGTTATTTGTGACTGGAGCAGTGTTTTGGTGCTATCAGCTAAAGCATCACTACAGTGAGCTATAGCCCTACTGTGTCCTCATGTATACACCTGACCACAGCTCATCAAACTGAAAGGCCTTTTGACATCTGTCATACAGCTCTCCTAGCAATGAAAAAAGTTAATTTCGCCTCCGTTTGAAGTGACCAGTTTGCCTCTTTCGTGCAAGTTGTTTCAAAATGTCAAGCGATAAACATTTTTGAATATTGCTGATGGTTTTTATGACAAACAAAAGAGATAGATGTATTCTGCATTTCCAGCAGAAGTGGAGAGGGACAACTCTGGACTGAGCACTTCCTCTCCCCACTCACACACGCACACAAATGTGGGACAGCAACTGTAAAGGTGATGTGTGCTGATTTGTCCTGGTGTCATTCTGATCTTTTGGGCTTAAATATCCATCCGCTGACCCACTACAACGTGTGAGAAGTCACCAAATACATGGTAAAAACACAGACTTGTAAACACTTCAAAGGAGAACGGGCTAACTGAAATGTGATGTGCAGTACCCTCTGGAGTAGGAGTGGCAATAAGAATAAGACTTAAATGCGTTTCTGAGGCATTTTGAAGACTGAGAATTGCGATCCTTTGAAGAACTTTTTTTTTCCAGCACCCCTACTTATAGTATTTCTAGTACCCCTAATTTAAATTGAATCCATTGCATATATATAGTGTGTCTACAGCACGTCTCCAGAACCATCAAGTTGTGACTAAACACCAAACAGGTGGACTCGTCTGATCAGCTGTAGCCTGTCTATGTCCTCTCTATCGGTACTCGAGCACAACTTGGTGCAGTGTGTGTGGGGCAGGCACACACGGACAGTCACCCGGCTGCACTTCCTGTTTCCCCTTTATGATAATGTTTATGATAATGTTTATGATAATGCAGTAATGTGAGTTTTCCAAGAGCCATTAAAAAAGAAACAGTAGCAGAATCTCAAAGTCTTGAGGTGATCAGAATGGTTTTTACCTGGACAATCATCCTGAGTTTTGCTCGATATTCCAGTTCAACTTATCATTCATGCCTCTGTGTCATCTGTCAGAAAGACTCCTTTTGTCTGTTTACCGCAGAGACACAGACGTGCTGCAGACCTGACGGAGCTGGTGTAAACTGAGTTCTATTTGTTACGGCAGACGGATGGGTGACGTGATGGAGACGCAATAGATTCAGTGTAAATTAGGTGTTTGTATTTCTAGAGTGGAAAGCTCTGAGACCACAATACATTATGGATAGATTTTTTGCTAATAATTCAAAAAGGCTAATTTTGTGACATATTGAACCACCATGCATTTATTTTTTTTTTAATATGAATGTTTTTAATAGTACAGGAAACTCAACATGAGGAGTGTGCAGATCTAAAATGCAAACACTAAGCAAGGGAGATGGGCTGAGTTGGGATGGCACTAATGTTGATACTACTAACTAAATACAAATTGAAATTCCAAATTGGTCTTAATATGTACTTCTTGTGCAGGTTCATCAGGGACATGAGAGGCTTCAGCGCCGGTGCACTTGTCTTTCTGAGGACATGGGGGAACTGTGTCCATTAGGCTAATGTGGGCTTGATCCATGCTGATGTATGTGGAGTGGCAGGAAGTGGGGGCGTGGGTCAGGTGTCTGTGTACGGGTGATAAGGCCGGTTAAAAAGCCTTGTTCGTGTGGAGAGCAACAGGACAGAGATACAGCCCAAAGCACATGGGAGA
Source organism: Philypnodon macrostomus (assembly GCA_036025475.1). Taxonomy (NCBI): domain Eukaryota; kingdom Metazoa; phylum Chordata; class Actinopteri; order Gobiiformes; family Eleotridae; genus Philypnodon; species Philypnodon macrostomus. The sequence goes on from JAVQKC010087960.1 coordinate 8,319, forward strand.
GGAGTGGATTAGCACGCCCTCTCCTTGAAGTAATCTCTATACTTAAGGAGGTCTATGAAGGCAATAGTAGGAAAGGAGTGTTTTTATGAGGTACAAGTGTTTAAATCTTTAAATGGCATAATATACAAAAAGCAGGTTAAACTATAAAAAACTAAAGTAAGTGTTTTGTAAAGATAAAAGCGTCTCCAACAAGTAGCTGAAGGTATATAATCAAGTGCATTTTTTCAAGTACATTTGTTAATCATGTTTGATTATGTTGATGTACTCTATTGTGTTAATTAATCTATTAACTGTGTACGTATTAAAGTGTTCCTCGTGAGGTAGTACAAGGCGGTTCCTGAGCTGCAGAAGTGCATGGGTAGAGGTGATTTATGTTTCAGTTGGTCTACTGGCTGATCAATAATTACCTGAGCTACACGTGTGTTTATGTGCCGAATGGCTGGAGGGTCTGGAAAACTATACCTTGTCCATTGGACTATAGTTAGTGCAATATAACAGCTAGTGATGGGTATTTTCCACATTATGTTTAACACAAGACCATAACCATACTAATCTTGGTGTCAAGGTGAGGCCAGGGGTGGCCAGGTGCATAATCGTTGAGGGGCCTCATGTTAATGGTACTTTGAAATGTTTGACGTGTGTTTTTTAAAAAAGGTATTGCATAACTAATCAAAGACAAGGGAATCTAAAGTAACACTCGGACACCATTAAAGATGGAAGACAGCGGGATTGTAAAAAAGAAAAAGAGCTAAGGCGGGGTCTGGAGATTGTATAAAAGCCAGAACCCTAGAAGGTAGATTAGGCTTTCTTTTCTGCTACATTAATGTGCATGCTAGCTGTGATTTCCCAGGAACAGCATATTATATTGTTTGTTTGGATTTTTTGGAGCATGTAATAAAATATACAACTGCTGCTTGACTGACACAATTCCAATGGTCCTTTTTTTTTCTTGCCGTTTGTGCTTTGACCACCAGACAATTGAAGGCAACCAACATCAACTGTAAAGCTGAAAATGGCTTAAAAGACTGTTTCTTATCGGATGCTGCAGTGACCAAAACAAAATAAATAAACAAATACAAGAACAAATATATAAATTAGGGCAGCACGATTTAAATAATATATCTAATTGCGATTTACATAAATGTTGCGATTGGGATTAGGTTTGCCATATTGTCTTCCAAACCAAGATTCAGTTCACAGAACATTTTAAACATGTCTCGAAGCATTAACACTTAAAAGACGATAAAAAGAGAACATGTTTGCAGAGGTTAAAACTACAAGGTAAGCAGTTTTTTTATGGAGGATATTATATTGCCAAAAAAAAAATCAGACTATGAGACCCTCTGTGGGCTGCATTATAAATGTTTTTGTTTTAGAGTGCAGGGGCACTTTCAACCAATCACACACCTCCACAGGACAGGAGCGCTCTGATTGGTTAAAACATCCTTTATTTATCAAGAACTAGAATATATCAGGAATAATGTGAGGGAGCTGAGGTTTTATTTAAAAATTCACAGCTTATTCACAGCAAATTGTATACTTTTAGTTCAATGGAGAAAAAAAAGCTGGTTTGTGCCAGAGGACCATGACAGAGGGTTTTGAAGGAGAGGAAGGGAAAAAGAGAGTCATTCAAACTTTCAAACATAGATGTTTTTTTTTTTGTTTTTTTCCCCTGGCCAAACTCAGACACTGTGACTTTCAGTAATGGATCAACTTACCATGTTGTTCAAAATGGTTTCTCCAAGCACGTGGGAGAGGATTGCATGTGCATGCCCTCTCCTCACAGGTTCATATTGAGCTACTTCATGTATGACTCTGTAAATGCCAGTAGTGCTTACAGTCTAGGGGGAGGGCCACCACAAGGGAGGAGGGGGGTGCAGGGTGAGAATAATAGTATGGAGTTACCTTCTACGTCATTACAGTCATACTCTGGAGTGAAGCATGAATGGAGACAAGAGCACACACACAGATGCATGAAAGCAGAGCCCCGCAGCACAGTTAGAACAGGAGGAGTGAAAGAGTGCTGATAAATTTATGATCAATATGACAGCGGAATGAAGGCTGGCTGGAGGCAGCGAACACAAATGACAGAAAAGTGATCATGATCAAGTAAAATGAATCATTGATGATGATCATAAAAGGTAGGGGTATTTTGCTTTTAGACAAAATTACAGAAGCCTCCAGCAACCAGGGCTTAACATTAACACAGCCAAACACTGGTATATTTATATTCTGGCTAATTTTATTCTCACTAGCCACTCTGGCCAGTTGGATTTTATGTATCCATATACTGTATTTTAACTTAAGAGGTTCTCCTGATGACATGTTAAAGAAAGCCTTTATGACCAAATGCAAACAGATTCTGGATAGTTAAAATACTAATTGGCTAGTAACTGTTAAAAGGGACTAGCCACAGCTTACTATATCACCGTGGTCCCTGGAAAAAACAATATTCCTAACTTTCTGTGACTAGTATGACAGTAAACAGTAGTAATATCAATACATATTAGTGTCTTACCTTTGACTCTCTCTCCGCGGTTCAGTTGGATCTCTCCCTCTCCCTGGGGGGTGTAGGGCTTCACCACTATGAAGGTACGTCCCGGGACAGCGCTGTAGAGTTTCCTCTTTGGCCCCCGGGGGCCTGACAGCATGGGGGGTGTGTGACGGGGGGGACTTGTGTCTCGCTGCACAGAGCCAGGGCTGTAAACAAACACATATGTTACTGTGGTGATCCCGGGCAGCTGGTAACTGAAGCCCGTGGTCACAGCCATGGTCATCAGAGGGGTCTGGTGGAAGCCCCTGGACACGAGCGAGCGGGACGGATTCATATAAGAGTCCCGGATCAACAGTCAACAGTCAGATGTCCATGGTCCCTCCACAACAGAAAAGCCAATAACCTGCTCGCTTCACTGTCCCTCTCTCCTATCTGTGTCCTGTCCTCTGCATGCTCCTGAACACACAGCACAGATATTTCACAGAATGAGCGTCAGTGTCTGCTGTCTGTCACACGTCTGGAAGCCCGTCTGAGTCCAGCCCATCCTGAGTGAGCTTCAGCAGAGAGTGCCTGGTCCCGGATGTCCCGCCGTGGAGGAGAGAGGCTGGGTGTCCTCCCCAGCTCCGGCTGCTGGTCCCGGGAGTGCGGCCGTGCGCGCCTCTCCCCTCCACCCCTGTGCTGTGCTGCTGCTGCGCTCCGTGGCTCCCCTCCCCTTTGACAGCCTGCTCACATTCACACTCCCAAAGCTCTCAATGTGCATTCTCTCTGCGACCCCTCCGCCGCTAACATCGCACCTCTACTAGCATGGCAGCCACCGCCGGCCAGTGGCTAACACATCACAGGCTCACACAGGCTCGACCTGCTCCTGTCTGTGGTCCCGTCTGTGATCCTGTGAGCGTCCATAGCTCCCTGAGGTGGGCTGCCAGCGTGTGTATGGATGTGTATACGTGTGTATGTGCGTGTATACGTGTGTTAGTGCGTCGTGGGGCAGGGAGGGGTGGGGGCTCCAGCCCATTTGCTTTAATTGTTGCTCCTCCCTGCTCCCCTTGCCTTAAATCCCCTCCTTCTCTCAGTCATTCTCTGGCTCCCGTTCCCCCTCTTATCCCTGTCTTTAACATTTCTTCACAATGCATCTTTGCTCACTGGCGCTGAATTCTAATCAATTCTTCATTCATCACTTCTTTGCCATGGCTGTGCATCCTTGTGCTTCTGCTGTTGTCAATGGTTACCTCTTAAATGAACATCAATATATTGTCCTTACTCTACCATGTATCGACATTAAACGACTGGAATGACTGACCTATTTCATTTTCTTTCAATTTCTACCCTTCAGTCTCTGGACACTTCCTCTAAGTACTGTATACTGTGCATCATTCACTGTCTTTGTTTCATACACTGAATTAGCTCATCTGTGCCATTTCCATTATCATCTACATCTTTCCTCATTTCAAGCTTTGTTTGGCTCCACATCTGACTACTGCTTTTCCCCTCTCCATATCTTACAGCCTCTCTTTCTCTGTCCCCCATCACCATCCAAACAGCGGCTGGCTGACGGCTTTCCAATTACCGCAGGGACGGAGGGGCCGGGATGGCTGCCGCATGTTAATGTGTAAGCCTCAGCAGCACACAGGGGGAGGGGGTGCAGGCTGCCAGATGAGGCTATGTCAAAGTCATATAGACAGCCCAAAAATGAGATCCTGTGTCCCAGTCAGATCTGCCTTTAAAGTGACATGCCTCTACAGCCCGAGTGAACCTGTATAATGCATTTGGGCTCACTATAGACAGACACAGATACTGGCCCTGGCAAAAGTTCTTGTAAAAAGTAATGTATAGTCAAAGCAACTAAATTAATTCAAACATTTTAATAAAAGTCCCATCTTCTGTGCTGCTACAGAAAATCATTTCAGTTGTATCATAGACAAAAGAAGTCATGTTTGGTGCTCCTTTTGCAATTTTCTGCTTTTTATTTGAGCATTATATTGATATATAGATGAATGGTAGACTGAAATGAATGATGTAGCGAGTGTCTTAGCATATCCAGTGCATATGTAATAATAATAATAATACATTTTATTTGTAATGAACTTTACATTTCAAGGAAATCTCAAAGTGCTACAGCTTTTAACAACTAACAATAAGGTCACTTAACAAAAACAGATATATCTATGGCACATCTAAAATGTCACAACTTATAAATATATTGTATGTATATTATAAATATTATATTGCTCTTGCTATTTTTGAGTCCTGAGTTATGAGCATTATGAGACCTATGATGTATTTTAGACAGTTAACAGTTGACCTTATGCTAGCACATCCTGTATCTTCCTCTGTATCAGATCATTAAATAGTGACTGCCACTAAAGATGCAGGTTTCTGTCACATAACAGGTTAGTATAGTATTTTGTGTTTTGTAGAGTGTGGCCTCATTATGGTAGCTGTTACATTACATCTGCACAATGTTTGCTTTTATAAAAGATCCCTGGTTTCCTAGGACACCAGCCCTGCCTCTGTAACGATAGCAACTGTCAATACAAAAAGAGGGAAATATCAGCAACATATTTAACATCGCAAATATGAGTCCATACAACCTGGGACAGCTGCACTTAGTGTTGTAGTCAAGACCGGACTATTCCAGACCAAGATCAGTCCGAGACCACAGTAGCCCGAGACCGAGATCTGTCCAAGACCAGAGTGAACCAAGACCAAGACTTTTAGGGTCCAAGACTCAGTCAAGAATAAGGCACATCAAGACCAGTTCAATACCAGACAAGTTCACAAACACAGAGCTAAATAAGAAATCATGATTTCATTTAAACTAATGTTTTGTGATAAACAATAATTAAAAAATAAATAGCTTCGAACAATACCATATGTTATGTTACCAACCAGACAAAATCAGCCCTATCTTGCAATGATAAAAAAAGTTTTTTCATTACTTAAGATGAACGTATGATCACAATCTATTCAAATATATTTTTCCTTTATCTTCTACAGTTTATTTCTATATACACTGGTAGACAACAATTCATTCTTTAGAAGCTGGCGTTCCCGGGCAAGAACCCACAGTAACACAGGGAGGACATACAAAGCACTAACCACAAGGACTAACCACTTGCCTTTTTTTTCATCAAATACACTCCCTGGCCAAAATAAAGTCGCCACATGGATTTAACTAAGGAAACAGGTAAGAGAGTCCTGTGGTTGGTCTGGTCTAGGGTCAGCAACATTATATGTCCAAAGTCAATGAGGTCAGCTGACTACCTGAATGTACTGAATGGCCATGTTATCAATGGATTTTTTTCTTCCCTGATGGCACAGGCATATTCCACAATGGCAATGCCAGAATTTATCATCCTCAAATTGTGAAAGAGTAGTTCAGGAGCATGAAAGATCATTTTCACACATGGATTGGCCACCAGAGTGTTATTTAGCTCATCCCTCAATGCAGCTGGGGCAAGCTGTCAGGAGCAGTGGGCAGCCACAGTACAGCGCCCAGGGACCCATCTCCAGATCTTGAGATAGGATCTTGGTCAGGATGTACCTAGCTGGAGGATTAACCTAATGTGCATGTTTTGGGTTGATGGAGGAAACAGGAATACCTGGAGAAAACCCACCCAGACACCGGGAGAAACATGCAAACTCCATTCAGAAAGGCCCTGATGCCCGGTTTGGGACTTGAACCTTCTTGCTGTGAGGCTAACCACTGCACCAACACTTACATGATCTTGGACAAAATTAAATCTTGTGACATTTAAGAAGTTTTTTTGAAACAATGCTATAAGGTATGTGCGCTATAATCAAGACTAATGGCGGTCCAACTAAATATTAGTGTATGATTTTTTTTTTTTTAGACAAATTAGAGGCATAATGTCAAGACTAATAGTTCAAGTTGTATCGGTATTAAGAAAATACTGGTGTGGGTTTATCTTTCGTTCTGACCAGCGATAGTTTCAGATAGATGTCCTTCATTAAAATCTCAATAGCCCAGACCGGCCTTCCAGAGAACCCTTGATTAGGATCAATGAGCCTATTAAAGACAGGTTAACATGTAAACAGTTCAATAATGGCTCTAACTGACTGACAACACAGGGCTATGCATGTCCAACACCGGATGACCTGGAGGTCAAAATGGCCTGGCTCTTTTGAGTGTTGTTTTCACCCCAAATATTTACTTGAAATATTTTTGGGGACTTTTGCAGATGCACATATGGCAGCTTTAGAATGGATTTGTGTTGTAAAAAATAAGCTATTACTACTATGAATGCAGAAGAGTTTCTCTATTTGCAGTTTTGTCCTTATGGAAGCAGTTAGTCTTATCATGTGACTATATGTTTAACAGCCCTGTCCTACAATGTTCCAATGATACAGATGCACTTTATAGTTATTTTCACCAGTGCTATAAACCTAACCCCTAATTTACACTGAATCTGTTGCGTCTCCACCACGTCACCCGTACGTCTGCCATAACAAATAGAACTCATTAAAGTCAGTGTCAGTTTACACCAGCTCCGTCAGGTCTGCAGCACGTCTGTGTCTCTGCGGTAAACAGACACAAGGAGTCTATTTCTGATGGATGACACAGAGGCATGAATGAAAAGTTGAACTGGAATATCGAGCAAATTAAAACATGGGATGATTGTCCAGGTAAAAATAATCGCTTCAAGACTTTGACATTCTGCCTCTGTTTCTATTTTAACGGCTCTCGGCAAACTCACATCACTGCATTATCATAAATTTATCTTAAACATTATCCTAAACATTATCCTAAACATTATCATAAACATTATCATAAAGGGGAAACAGGAAGTACAGCCGGGTGACTGCTCCGAGTCGCTCCAAGACAGGCTACAGCTGATCAGACGAGTCTCCCTGTTTGGTGTTTAGTCAACTTGATGGTGCTGGAGCCGTACTGTAGACGCAACGTACTCTGTGTAAATTATGGGTTAATTGCTGGGTTGCAGGTGACATCTAACATTCTATGGCCCTCTACATTTTAATAGAGTTGGGGGGCAGGAAAATGACTATAGTTAATCTGCAATTTTTTGTGTGGTTGGACAGATACATGGACCTTGTCACTAAAAAAAAGATCAATTTCAACATTTGTGGATTTATTGGAGGGATGTTTCTTTCATTTCCCATATAGTTAATGAATAATGCTGGCCCCTGCCCCCTTCTGAGGGCATCCTCACATCCTAGAACTTGAAACATGGCAATAATTCATGTTTTTGCAGCTGCAGTTTTACATTTATAATATAGCTTTATAATAAATTTGTGTTGTTAAAATAAATAAGCTATTACTTCAAATGTCGTTGGAAGCTGGATATACATTTTAAATAAACTTGTCATTTTCTAAGGTTGGCACTCTGCAAATGAAGTTGAACAGCCATGTAAAATAGACACATCTCCTAATCGCAATCCTCAGCTCACTTTTAAAATGATGCTGATCTGTTTTTTTCCCCAATTTCATAAAAGGATAATGAATGTGACACTCATACGGTATAGACAACTCACCTTTTTGTCAGTATTCAATTCAATTCAATTTATACCACCCTCTGTAGTGCTTTTCGGCTCTGAGCGGTGCAGTTCCTGTACCACACTGTGATGCAGCCCGTCAGCAGGCTCTTGATGGTGCACCTGTAGAAGTTGGTGAGGATGCTGGTGCTCATAGCAAACTTCTTTAACTTCCTCAGGAAGGCTGCTCTGTGGCTTTCTTCACCACAGTGTCTGCATGTAGTGTCCAGGACAAGTCCTCACTGATGTGTACACCGAGGAACTTGCATGTCCTGCTGCTGCTGAGTTATCAGTCAAGTTAGTAGTCAGTTCGATTCATTTCAAAGTAACACACATGTGTTTAAGAGGCAATAAATATTATATTTACTTTGCAGATGCACTAAAATAACCTGGCACAGAAATGGAAAGTGGAGGGGACACAAGTAGATACAGGTGCAACACATCAGGGCATGGTCTGGTGATCACTCAAGGTGGGAAAACACATGGCATGAAAGACTTAAAACAAGACCAGGAGCTTAGTAATATGGACACAAATTTCAAAAATATGAATAGGAGCTAGATGATACACAAAGTGAATAGTAGTGAAAAAGGTAGTGCTTATCACATTAATGCCTAATTCACACTTAATGCAGTACGTGTGTGGAGCGGGTTCTGTACGGTCTTCCCCTGGAGTACATTTCCCACCAATATAACAGCTGCAAACTGACATAATTCAGGATTTAGTACTACATGGGTAGAAGTGGTCTGAATAGATTAATAAGATCATTTTCTTGAATGGTCCCACAAACTCAATCAAATCTCTACTGTAACACTTTTTGGGCCACTGTGAACCCAGAGTTTAAAAATATACTTAAATTGTATGAAAATAATAATAATAATAACTACTATAACTAACACATTATGACATGACATTTTCAGTAGCTATGCAGTACCCTACTATTCTGCCTCTTCTGGGTTTAATATGGTGTAATATCCCAAAGTAGTGCAGTGCTCCAACTCTTCAGATTCACTGGTGCAGTAAGAGCGAGCTGGTTCTCCCTCCAAACGGATTGATCAGACTTAATGTGTATTGTCAAACATGACAGCCTCACTCACTGAAAACTCATTTCCCTCCACACGCTGTCACTAGAAATTAAACGTATCATCAACATGATGGATGGACTTATCAGCCCAAATTTCCTTTGATCAAGTATCTGCTCCTTCTGCCTGACCCCCTGACTCAGCCCCTCTCCTCCACCATCCACAACTCCGCTATCCTCAAACTTCTCTAGGACACACTGGAAAAATGTTGAATTTATGATGAAAATAGACAGCTAAGACTTCAGCTCTAAGCAATTGAGTTGTACCAAGTATTATATTATTATATTAGCTCCAACCAGTTCATACTTTCATTGTGGCATTGGGCAAGACAATTGGTGCTGTTTGGATGTCATATCTCTGTCAGTCTGCCACAAGGCTGTTGTGGCTGCAGAGGTAGCTTGCCACTAGTGTGAGACTGTAGAGTCTCAATTATACAATAGTTTTGAACTCTGTATATAGTAAAGCCAGTTCGTTCTATGATAATGAAAAAGTATTGATCAGAATCCCAACATTTTGTGTTACCCACCTAATCTTGAATCTATCCATCCATCCATCCATCTTCTTCCGCTTATCCGGGGCCGGGTCGCGGAGGCAGCAGTCTAAGCAAGGACTCCCAGACTTTCCACTCCCCAGACACTTCCTCCAGCTCCTCCGGAGGAATCCTGAGGCGTTCCCAGGCCAGCCGAGAGACATAGTCCCTCCAGCGTGTCCTGGGTCTTCCCCGGGGCCTCCTTCCGGTGGGACTTGCCTGGAACACCTCCGGGGGGAGGCGTCCAGGGGGCATCCGAAACAGATGCCCGAGCCACCTCAGCTGACTCCTCTCGATGTGGAGGAGCAGCGGCTCTAGCGCCCAGCCACCCGTCGGAGAAAACTCGTTTCGGCCGCTTGTATCCGAGATCTTGTCCTTTCGGTTATGACCCAAAGCTCATGACCATAGGTGAGAGTTGGAGCGTAGATTGACCGGTAAATCGAGAGCTTCGTCTTTCGGCTCAGCTCCTTCTTCACCACGACAGACCGGTACAACGACCGCATCACTGCCGAGGCTGCACCGATCCGCCTGTCAATCTCACGCTCCATCCTTCCCTCACTCGTGAACAAGAGCCCAAGATACTTGAACTCCTCCACCTGAGGCAGGGACTCTCCTCCGACCTGGAGAGGGCAAGCCACCTTTTTCCGGTCGAGAACCATGGCACAGACCTAGTTTAATCTCTATTTAGACCCATCTTAGTTTTGGTTTAGATGTGATTTAGACCTCATTTAATCCTGGTTTTAGCCTCATATAGACCTGGTTTGGACCTGATCTAAACCTGGTTAGGACCTTGCTTGGTTCAGCTTTAGTTCTTTTTTAGTTTTCGTCAATGCTGTTGCATTAATCTCTATTTGATCTATATCAAGTCTGTGCTGCAAATCTATGGTAGGCAAGTTGTGCTCTTGGCTGCCTTGATTTTCAAATGCAAGAATTACTGAGGTCATGGTGCTAACAGAAGTTTTATAATTCATCCAGAACTTCAGGCATACACATCGACGACAGCCTTCATACGTCAGCAAACATAATTATATATAATGAAATGCACATTTAATTATGTTTTATTAGGCTAACAGAAACGGTCCACTTCAGGGATGAACCTTTTTAAGCGAACCATTTGAAGCCACAATCTATGAAGATGTACGTTTCAAAGACAACTAAATGAATCGACTGCAGCTACTGGAGGCTTGTATGGGCTGTTTCGCTTCAAAGGCAGTGGTATATGGTGGTGGTATATTGTTTAAAGAGGGCCTACTTTGAGGAGCTCCATATTCAGACAGAAAGCACATCAACCAAGTCATGTGTTTATCTGACGCCTGTGGGCAAATAGGAGCTTTAGTTTGTTTAGCTTGTCTACGACTCTATAGAGTAAAAAGTCTGTTAATAAACAATGGAGAAAAAAGCTATTGAATGCAGACATCTTTTTCCCCATCTCAGCAACTGTTCCTTACATCGGTACACCCTGGAGAACAGCATTCTCACATTTCTTCAGACTAAAGGCAATTTGGACTATTTGAATGTGCCAGCATGTCGTGTACGGTGGTGGTACAACTAGGGAAGTCATAAACCCATAATAAAGCTGTAGAAGCAGCAGGAATAAAAAGTAGAAAAATGAAAGGTCACACTTTACGCATATGGTATTTGCTTGGCTATAGTGTATTTCTATTGCAATGTGTATCTCTATGTCACAGATTTGTATTCTTAGATATAAATTTTTCATGCTCTATAGAGATGGAGGCTGTCACTCAGAATAGCAGAAACAACATACAATTGTGACCTGAATCCCCTGCAGACCAAAATGATGGCTTGAGTGTTGAATTTTACATTGATCAGCGTAGAGGGATATATACGGAGTAGCTAGATAGTCCATTCTCCCAACAGACTTCATTCTATGATCACACAATTTACAGTCCATGCTTGTAGGAATGTGCTAGTCAAACCAAATGGAATCACAACAAGAAAAATGCATATTATCAAGGAGTCTGACAAAATCCATTTATGTGTAGGATTCTCTCTGAAACAGGTGGTGCAGAACTGGCAGTTTTTATCTTTCTGTATATGGTAATGGTGGATGTTTTAAATGTTATATGTACAGAAATTCTTTTATAGGCGGAGGTTAGAAATGACTTTTGACCATTACATCCTTACCCTTGTGTACAGTTGGCGTGGCAGGGGTGGCACTCGTTGTTTGCCTCAGCGTACTTGAAGATAAAGCTGTTGGCACCCTGCAGCCCGTCGGGACACTTCTCCACACAGTTGGGTCCATCTTTGAAATGAAGGCATTTTATACAATGCTCAGGGCCCTATTGGAGGAGAGGCAAAATACAGTCAAAATATTAGTTACATATGTAGCCATTTTCTGCCTGGATTTCAAATATTTACACTATTTGTTATGGCCTTAAACAGTTTTACAGCTGAGACCATAATTCATTAAATCCACAAACTGGCGGAGGTAAGCCACTGATTTTGCCACAGCAGCTTTGGGGCAGACTGACTGACAACTTGGCCTGACCCCTGAGCCATTACCACCAACTGTGTGTAAACTGCTATGATAAATAATAATCAAGATACTGGGAATAAAAAAAGTAGCACATTTTGAATCAGGAAGCATTAGCACTTGGAGCCCTGGCTCGTCAACAAATGGCACATAAGCAAATTGAAAAGAGCAGGCGAGATGGAGGACAGGGAGGATGCAGAATAACACCACACCAAGATGGAGTGTGAATGAGAGAGAGAGAGACACGAGGGCGAGCGAAGGCAGACGAGACGCATAAAGCAGCTCCGAGCCCAGCAGCCGGATAATAACCATTGCTCACCGCACACACAATGACCATAACCATTCACCACAACAGGATTTATGGAGCTAATATAGGCCCGGGATGGGAGGAGGAGGGGAGCTCAGCACGCTCAGATGGGCCTGTATCACTAACAGGCTGCAACAACATCTCATTGACAAACACATACCTATACACATTACGTATGTAGTATTGAATGGGAAAACATTGTAATTGATTTGTAGTAGCTGAAATACAGAAGCAGGCTCGTAAAGGACACACCGGAAAAGAGATAAACATAAAGACATACAGCCACATTATGTCAAACTGGAGTCCTTCATAACTTGATTCTGATGAATGCGATAACTATAACACTATGGTAGTAAACGTGCATACATATTACTATAGTTGAATGGAAACAGCATTGAATGAAAGGTTTATAAACCAAATAGACTAATAATGCAGTGACTCGTTAGCCACAGCTACCCTGGGACAGACTGAAATGGCAGCCGTACCATGCCAAAGTTGTGACTTTAACTATGAACCTTTGACGAGGGCGGGCGGGCCAAGCGTGCTGCGGCTCTGGCGGTTGCGGAGTCAAAAACTCGGAACTGGGAGGAGTTCGGGGAGGCCATGGAGGAGGACTATCGGTCGGCCTCGAAGCGATTCTGGCAAACCATTCGGCGCCTCAGGAGGGGAAGGCAGCAATCTGTCAACAC
>JAVQKC010087968.1:0-16468 GCA_036025475.1 Philypnodon macrostomus
TAGAGTGAGCTATAGCCCCACCGTGCCTCACATATCCGCCCGACCATAGCTCATCACACTGGGCTTTTCACAGCTGTCATACGGCCATGATGACAACAGACTACTCTTCAAGCAAAGGAAGTTTTGTCGCACGAAACCGGCGAAAAATTAGCAGTTTCCTGCGACAGATTTCAAAATGTCAAGCGACAAATAGAACACGACAGACGCAAAAATTTCACGTTTGTCGCGTTTGGTGTGAACGCAGCATAAGAGTCGTAGCTGGAAGAAGCTGGCTTTGACTACAGAGTCAATCGGTCTTGAAATTTAAACTTTCATCAAAAAGAACACAATGAAACAATGAATGACAGGACCAGAGTTTATCATTGAAATTGGGAAAACAAATTGCTGGAAGTTGCTGAAGATAATGCTCTCATTTTTTGACTCATTAAGATATAGAAAGTTCTGGGACAGCCAGTGATCTATGTCCTTTTGGATAAAGAAGATATTGCATTATTGTCATTGGGCATTAGGGGCAAATAAATCTGGACATGTGTTGGTTGTGTTTAGCAAAAATAGAACCAAGAGGAACAAGAAAAAAGGGTTGGACCGAGAATAGAGCCCTGTGGCACTCCTCAAAAGGGAGGGGCTTGAGAGCAGGAGAACTTGCCGACCATTACAGAAAAACGTATGTCTGAATCCATTTTAGCGCTGTGCCCCGGATACTGAAATGGGTTTGCCTTTGCATTATTCAAAAAATAAAAACATTCACACATATCTCAACTGTTCAATGTACTGTTTTAAAGAAAAAACTTAGTTGACTTTAAAGAATTAAAAAATAAAAACTAATTTCATCTTAACCTAATTTGGAGCTGTTAAAAACCCCAGCAAATCTGGCATCAATCAGCAGCTATTAAAAAAAAAGTTGGAAACTGAAATTTACTTTGGGCTGATACAAAATGCAATTTGCTGAGATTAGTGTTTATATTCCAGTTGCTGTATGAATATGGTTGTTAGAAATGTCACGGAAGAACCAGTTGAATAATCAAAAGTTACGTAAATTGTTCTTTTTCTGTATTAAATCGAAAATAAAGGCACATAACATTAAATCATTACGTCACATACACAGCACAAAGACAACTGTAAATAGACCAAATGAATGCAGAATGTGATTGGATTTGCATATATGGCAAAGTTCTTGATGTAGTTCCATAATTTCCATCTTCTTTGCTCATATCCTGTGTATGCAGAATATGGCAATTTACTATATATATTTCCCCACTGGTGTCTCCATATCCTCTGTATCTGTCTCTGGGAGCATTACATAGCTAGATTGAATTTAAGGAGATAGCATTGTGTTTTTTCCTTAATAGAAAACCTGTCCTGTCACATATATCCTTTTCCACAGTCCCAGCAGCAGCAGCACACCTGACTGACCACAGCAATTCTTACACAAAACTGAAATGCCAGGCCGGCTCGCTGCCTGTGGAACTTATGGAGGAGAAAAGGAAGGATTGTTGTCCCCTGTTGAGACAGACTGGGCCTATTCTACAGCTGGAAGATGAGGTTTTAGACTCACAGTCAACAGTAAGAAGAGCTACAGTCGGGTGTACAATGAATTACCAAAAAAAATCAAAATTTAAACCTGAAACAATTAAGGCATACTAAAGCCTTAATTGTTTCAGGTTTAAATTTTGATTTTTTTTTCATTGTTCAGGAAGTAGTTTGTTTGTGGACAGAAAATGTGCTTTGAAATATGATGGGGTCAAAAAAGTAAAAAGTAAAATGCATTTCATTTCAACACCCTGGTAAAAATTGGTTGATGCACCTCTCCGCAACGATATTGTATGTTCGATTCTGAGGAAACCTGACAGGTTTTATAGTCGCACATAAAATTTTGTTCATGCAGTCTGGCATGGTCTCCCATGATACCCTGGGTTCTCTCTGAGTGATAACACCGCTCATAGACATTGATGGAAAATTGGTCAGTCTAAACTGGCCATTGTCTAACGTGTACCCCACCTAAGGCCCATAGATGTTGGGAGTGGATCTAATCTCCTGAGAAATGAAAAAAAAATCAATCCCTTTCAAGGTTACAGATGGTCAGGAGCTTGGAGTAGAGCCACCACTTTTGTTGAAGACCTCTTGAGAGATGTTCCTGGACATGTCCCACTGAGAAGAAACAAACTGGCCATAGTACAGTTTTGCTGCTCTGTGACCTGAACACGTCTTGCTGATAAAGGCTCTAGTTCATGTGGAGGTGAGCGATGCTGCTGAGATTGCCCCGCTAGCACCATCCATCACCAACAAGCCTCCATGATCCATATCCTTATGACAGCGTCTACCTCATCCAGGGTGGTGAAGGCATCTTTTAATGTATTCCGTTAATGCTGTCGTCCTAACTTTGGTGGCTGGAAAGTGATATAGTATTGGCTAAAACTAAAATATTGCTGACCCAGAAAGTGGAATCATTAACAAAGATAGCCTTGCAGCAGTTTGTCTATTATGAGCTCATGATATTTCGAGAGCCACCCTGACCTTTAAATGGTGGATATAGTTACTGTAGTAAATGGAACTTTTAGAATGGCATTTATAAAGAAAAATAGCAAGGCACTTCATTTATAGCATATAGAATTAAAAAATAAAATATTGTAGAATGTACACCTGCACCTAATTCACATTCACTGGCCTTTGGGTCGACCCGTTCTCCTGATTTGGAACTCAAATTGCTAATCAGCCTATAATGCACATTTGCATCAAGCCAATGTATTTAGTTATGCACCATGTACAATCATCCAAATGAAGAAGAAAGAGAGTTAGGAACACGTGGTGGATTTTTCATCCTTTTGCAATATATGGTCTTTTTTTGGGTCAATGAATAAAGCATTTACCCTTCAACTATCTATGATGGATCTGTGGTTTCATTCCACATTATCTTTGACAATGCCAGAAAAGGTCAACGTTTCGATGCTCTCAGTTATAAGATCTGCAAGTAGCCTTTAGCAATGTTATTATTCAAGAATGTCAATGTTAGACAGATACCTGATATGGTAAAAACCATTGGTTCCATTTCCGTTTGATTCAATGTTGACAAGCCACTTAGACCAACAGCATCATGAACTGTTGTGCTACAAAATCCCAATAGATTATTTCTTTCAATTCAGATTAGGTATTTCTGTAGCAGTTGAAAAGAGGTACCATTCCTGAACCTTTCTGTGTGTAGGATACACAGGAGTACAAATTGGTCTCTTGTTAAAAGTCAGTACATTCTTTTCAATATGCAACAGTAAAGCCTTAACAAGTGCATCCACTTTGTACTGTTGCTGTGCTAAGGCTATTGTTATTCCCACTATTTCTTGAATAATTTATAGTCCTCCTCTATGGCATTAATCTGAGTTTAACTGCAGCCTTTATTGTCTATATACCCTGTAAATAAGCAAATAATAAGCATGACCAATAGCTTGAGGCTAAAATCGAGCTTCTTTGCACAGATCCCTTGGGTGTTGATTACCGGATCTGTACAGCTTCACAGTGGAGTGGACCCCGGAGAGTGGTCCAAGAAAATCTGAATTTATGAGAAAAGGGACGAGTGGTTAAAGTACATGGCAGAAAACCACAGGAGCTCCAGCTGCTGTGGAGGGTGAGTCAACATCACAGCAACAACTATTTTCTCAATATGTATATTTTCATACACAGTGTTTCTCTCTGTTGTTGTCTCTTTTGTCGCAGCTACCTTGTTATGAACTATAAAAGAATTTGACATTTACATTTTAGTTCCAATCCAAATGTATACTTACCAATGCATATAAAACGCAAGCTAGCATTGTTAGCTTGCGAAATACACAATACAAGTGCCTTAGTAACCTTCTGTTAGATGTAGCTCAAAGCATTGCATCTTTCCATTAACTATTTAACCATTAGTAGTGATGACTATTGAGCTAATGTCCATGTGTTAATGTAGATTAGACATATTACTATAGTTTAAAACTAACCAACAGAATAAAATGCATCATAATCTATAAAACTGCTGATTAGCATGATAGTATATACAAAAGAATAGAGCTAGAGATATCTTAAGTGGATGAACTGGAGTTTTATTCTAAATAAAGAACATATTTGTAATTGAGTATGTGTGTGTCAGTTAGTAGGTAGGAAACATTGGAAAATACAGTAATACAGTAAAAATACTGTACCCAACATGCTTAAATGGAACTAACTACTCGATTGTAAATGTATGCAAATTGCTGTGGATTACAATGCTGGTTGTAGTGGTTTAGACCCACATCAATGTAACAACACAGTCATTGCACATTGATCTGTACCAGCTGAACATAAAACATCTATTGATTCTCTTAGGCCCAAATGAGCCCGGGCATGCCACTGGCGCAGTAATGATGTCTTTGTTTCCTAATTTGTACTTAGCCCATGCATACCTCTCTCTGATGTGTGATGAAAATTGCATGTCTTGTTTGGGCTGCTTTTTGCGTAGTAAATGATCTGGCTACAACAAATAGTTTAAATCGGCCACAATTATAACTAATCAGAGCATGTAAAGGCCCGTGGCTAATGCACTTTTATCTGCTTCAACTCACACATTTTTTTTACTAGTGTTTAGAATGCTAACAACAGGATGCAGATTATATGTTCATCAACACAGTGTAAACTCAACTATTCAAAACAAAATGTAATGTGCGCTCATATAGCCCCATATTTGCCGTCAGTGGCAGGATGTATATTTATTTACAGAATGTCAGGAATGGAGAAGAGTACTTGTAGGGAAATTTGCTCTTTGCATTTGACCCATCTTTCCAACGTCTGTCTGTCAGTGGGCAAACAATGTGCCTGAGGTCCCTGCTACCCCTTAGCAGTGGAGCTTGCTCTCAGCATAAATGAGCTCAGTTAAGTTCAGTTACCTTGAGTTGAGCCACATAGCTAAACCTAGATATAAAACAGTTCAGTTGGTTGGTTCTAGGTTTGGGTTGAGAAAACAATCATGAAGAAATTAGGGATTCACATTCACATCAGTATTGGCTCAATATCGGTCAGTATATACCCATAGATCGCCAATGTTATTCTGTTCCTCAAAAAGGCCACTGCTAATATTTAGGTTTAGAAACAGTTTGAGAAAAGCCAATTTGAAAAGTCTCACATTATTATTTTTTACTACATTTGATCACCCTATTTACAGACAGAGAAATCAGTCTCAAAATGATTGATTGATGCAGAAAAACAGATTTATTCAAAGTCTCAGGCTTTTTCACAATGTCTTTCTCATGCCGCAATCTTTGCTCATAAATATAAATTTACTTTGAAAAAGCTATTAATATTGTACGTATACATTTTCAGTTTTGCATGTGTGAGTTTGAATCTGCATTTGTGCATCATCCATGAGCAAGGATATTTTTGAGACTCTTATTCTTCATTTTGAGATACCACACACAGCATTTCATCCATCCACGCAAACAAAATAATGAAGTCTCATATTGAAAATGTGTAAATCATCAGTTATGAATGTGTGAGTTTAAATCTGCATTAGTGGATCCCTTATTATGTGCATTCAGCCCTTTTTCTCACTAGGACACTTTCGAGACTCTCACTGATCCTTGAGGGAGCAGCTGTTCCAATTGCAACCACTTGGGGAAGTGTTGACAAACTGCACAGGAAATACGTCTTTAGATTAAGGTCTGTGTGTGGAATCTCAAAAAGATCCTCGCTCATGGATGACGCACAAATGCAGATTTTAAGTCGCACACGCAAAACTGATAGATCATCTTTCAGAGGAAATAGGCATTGAGGGCATGAGAGTCAGATGTTGTGAGAAAGCCTGGGACTTTGAATCAGTCTTTATTTCTGCATCAATCAATTTTTTTGAGACTGATTTCTCTCCATAACTAATAACATAAGAAATACAGCCTACCGAAAAGCACCTTCTCAAAATTTCGGTATGGGAATACAGGTCAATAAAATATTGGTATTGGCCTAGAATTTTCCAATCGGCTATAGTACCATTTGACCTACTCTGTCTTATAGTACCTTTAGTCAGTTCATGTTAGGCTATGTTAAACACCATAGTTACCATAAAGCACTTACAGCCTTTGTGTACAGGGCATTAGTGGCAGTGACCATACATTTCTATATTATGGCCTGTGTCGAGAGTGTGTTGGTGGGACTGTAGTGGCTGTGAGTGGGAGCTCTGTAGGGCCCTGTAAAGTGCACTGATTTATACCGGCGCTGGTCCTTCCAAAGAAACACCGCTGTAGCTAACTCCTATGACTCATATCCTCTCCTGTTTGTTTTTATGCTCCAACACCAAGAGAGCCCTTGACTGAGGACTGCGCTTTTTGTAATAATATAATGAACTGTCACTTTTACTACCACCATCAACAAAGTCAATGTTTCTTCTGGGTCGAAAAATGAAAAAGTTCACTACAAAGTTTTTATCAACTACGCCTGGAGCTCTGCAACTGCGTTTTGGACCCGTTTATTCTCCATACTAGTAAATGTTTTAAGTTTATTTATCCATTTGGACCAAACTTGGCAATGGCAAATGTACTATTGTGCCAAACTTTAGTATAATCAATACGGGTAAGCTAGGACTTCCCATAACCTTGTCTGTGCATCACCGCTTCATATAGATTTTCAATTATTCATTGCATTTTTTAAGCCATCCAGGAGTACATTTCATTAGGATGTTGTGGACAGTTTGGCAATAACTACTGAAGTAACTTGACAAACATACAACCTGGCTATTGAGAGGTATTGAGTGTATTTTCACCATTCATCTCATTATCGGGGGGGGGGCATGCAGACCCCGTGTACTCAAAAAGATTGTACTTTTGCAGTCGTTAGTGTCTGGAGCCTATCCCAGTAACTATGTGCCTTAAGCGGGGTACACCATGGACATTTGCCAGTGAGTCGCAGAGCTCAGTTAGCATATTAATTGTCAGCCATTCACAATACAATGCCTTAGATGGTGTAAAAATAGTACTTTTATTGATAAGTTTTAATTTCTAATTTCTCACATCAATGTACTGTAGCAGAATGGTCTGCCCAGGACCCACAGCAGCATGATTCATAATTGTATTGTTGTTTTCGAAGAACACTTTGATATAATTGTGGAATTGTTTGTAACTTGTTTAAAAAGTCTTATCCTTATTATTTCTTTTCTCTCTCTGCAGCCAAAAATAAACTCACACCAACTTCAGAAAATGCAGTATCTTGTAGGTGTGTTTTTTTAATTTTATTCTGGTTTCCTCTGTTAAAGAAATGTGCCAAGACAGTGTTCCTTTTTTCCACACATCACTTTGCAACTAATTTTTGGTTCAAATAGAACTGCCCATCAACTGTCACTGTCAGAATTTAATTACACCCTTCATCTGGTAAACACAGCAACGCTTGGACACATTTCGGGCCGATAGAAAATGGCTCGATTCTGGCACAAGAACTGAGCCAGGAGTGCACTCTTTGTACAATCACCTCCAGGTTAATTAACACATGCCGTCGGTGCCATCTCGGGAATGGGCCCGGGCCAAATGCACCTGCAGGTGGGCCAGCCGATGAGCGACCAAACAAAGAGGGAGTGAACGCAGGTGTTGAAACGAGATGGGTGAGTGAAGCGGCCAGGGCACAGCACCAGCATTCACAGGCTTTTCACAATCTTTTGTGACGTGCTTTGTATGAGGAGAAATCTCACTTGATACCAGGCCAAGCCAAGCACTGTGAGGTGAGACTGAACAAAAGCAGTTATAGTCCTTTTCAGGCAGCCATTTGAGGAAAAACAAAAATGAAATGTATGGGCTATTCTCTTGCGATGATCTAAATGTTCTATATATAGATTTGTTCAATAAGCTCATTCAGTGATGCAGAATGTGCATGTGAATACTCTAGTTCATTCATTAATCATCTTCAACCTATTTCTGATAAGGAGACAGGAGACTATCTCAGCAATTATGGGCTACACCCTGCAGTAGGCTTCCAAGCTAAATCCAAGAGCTGTCACTTTCATTCGTTCAATTCACATTTGGAGTGGAAGTGGCTCAGTAGTAG
The DNA here is from genome assembly GCA_036025475.1 of Philypnodon macrostomus. Classification (NCBI taxonomy): domain Eukaryota; kingdom Metazoa; phylum Chordata; class Actinopteri; order Gobiiformes; family Eleotridae; genus Philypnodon; species Philypnodon macrostomus. Next base: position 8,023 of record JAVQKC010087968.1, read on the forward strand.
AGCGGTTGCCCTAGAACTCAAACTCTGAGGAAATGTCCAAAGTTAGGGGACAAAGATGGCCCTCTAAGCTCTTTGATCTGACCTGCGAGGACTTCCCATGATCCATAGATATTAAACACAATTATAAAAGTAGACCGGGCAGTTTTTGAGTGTGTGTTAAATTATACTTTGGATTGTGTTGGTAAAAATGTGCACATTTTACCTGGATGAGGATTTCAAAAAAATAATTTTCATGGTCCACATAATTCGAAACAATAAACAGCTAAAAGATCTAAAATGCACTGGAATACAGGAAATGTTGACTGTAATTAAAAATCTTCTGTGAACCAGTAAAATATTTTATTTTGGCCCCCTGAGGGCACCCCTGACTCAGAGGGTTGGCAAATTGAATCCTGCTTTTGTGTACTTGGGCAAGATACTGCATGACCTATCTATAAATTAAAGTGCAAGTAAAGATTGGTGCGCTTACGTCAGCTGTGGCTAGTGATGTAGTTTACCACCACCATTGTGTGACTGTGGCGTGAATATAATGGACCCAATTGTAAGCACTTTGAGAAAGCCTTGCAGTCTTTCAAACCACAAAATGAATCTAATCCATTCTTATTATTACATGTGAATTCATGACTCACAATAACATGGGGAGATAGTTCAGACTCCGGCCGGCCCATATTGTTTTAAGGGACACTATTTTCCTATTCCTATGAAAAAAGTCGGCTTGCCTTCTTCAGATATCTTCTGTGACTTTTTCCCCCTAATTTTTTCAACTTACCAACTCTGTCAGACTTTCCCTAGAACTACAGACTAATTACATGCAGCCCAGTGATGCAGCTAATCTCCTGCTGAAGAGGCCCATAAGTGAAGTGTGAGCCAGGGCGGAGTGTCAGGGCTGGGTCTTCAGAAGGCTTTTATCACATCTATCACCACTCTGTCACTTGTTATCGCTGGTGCTTTTGATGAGTGGAGAGTGGCCCCTGATAACGTCTGAAGGTCGGCCTCAGTAGCTCCCAGCAGCTCCCAGCTCCACGATAAGGACCAAGTGTGGGCTGAGTGAAAGGGACCCCAATAAGTCTGACTGACAGACAATAACTATACAGAAAGAAGGGAACTTAAAGGAGAAAGATGCTTCTTAACATAATTAAACAGCTTCAGAGTCAATGTGATGGCTTAAAGAGACTTTTACCTTCCTCTTGTGTAAAAAAGACAGTCACTGACCCAATATCTCTGTTCACTTCACAAGTCTTTCAAGAAAAGCAAATTGCTTTTCCACAGGCTTTTACAGAGCTCAAAGGAATGGAAAGATGCTAAACTGATTCAGATGTTCTTGGACTTGTAAGAACCATTTTGAAATTCTGTGTCTCCAAAACTGTTGTTGCAACCCAAATAGGTATGTCATCCCGTCAATCAACCTATCGTGTCGTATGCAAACAAACTCATTCATTTCTTTTTTTCCCCAGCAACTATGGGCCTTAGGCAGAGAACATTCTGGAGACTGGCTTGTAATGGTGCGTTCCAATTGTACTGGTCGGGATTTCCGAGTTCGGAGTTGGAACGGCCCTTGATGTGGGAATTCCTACTGAGAAACTCGGACAACGCCAAGATGAAAAATCCAACATGGCAGTTATATATTAAAAAATATAACTATAATATTCATTGAACTTGTTTTAATTTGATATGAGCCATTCACTATTGTCAACCCGGTATCTGTTAGCATGCTGCTGTGGCGTATTTTAGCATCTGCAGTTACGAAACAAGCTAAAAATCCTGTTGTTGCTAACCCTGCTAACTGCTAAATGACGCTGTTAACGTTATAGATTTGTTTATTTCTGAGTTAACAACTGGAACATGTCCAATTTTTTGAGCTCCTAGGACAACAGGAATGCACCATAACTTCCAGTGCTCACACAGAGAGATACAGCCCTTAACTATCCTCTTCACTCACTGAGGGCAACCAGTCCAAATAAATAACTGTTGGCAATGGACTAGCTGGAGAGTGGGAAACTTCTCATAGAGAACCCACTGTAACATGGGGAGAACAAGCAGACTGTGCAACAATACATCACACAATGCCCCTGCAAAGAGAATTGTATTGGCTAACGAGCACAGTATTTTAATGAATGGTGCCTAAGCATAGAACAAATCTACTGAACCTTTTAATTAATATCTATGTACTCATTCCAACTAGACAAGATCTGGCACATTCAAAAATGATCTGGCGCATATGGTCCAATGCTATTCACAAGCAGATAATGGTCCAAAAAGAGGCATGTGCAAATAAGACCATTTCTAGATTTGAATGTTGTCTTTGCAAATTTTGGCAAAGTACAGACATATACTGTCAGTTTCATTAGTTACAGAAGGAAGCGCTAGCAGCATTTCTGTGATAGATTTAGAGCTGAGGAAGCATTTCATGTTTTGAAACAGTTGTCATGGTTTAAAGCATTTTAAAAGGCTGAGAAAATCAAATCTGCAAGTGACTTCTTTGTGGCTAAATTTAAACAGTGCATTATAAATGTTGTATATTTGTTGCACAGTATGACGTTCTCTGTCAAAGAACAAAACTTTGTTGAACAATGATCAATTAGCTTGACCCCATGCATTTAACTCTATTATGACATTATGTATTTTCCGCACTATAAGGTGCACTTAAAAGCCTTTAATTTTCTCAAAAACCAACAGTGCGCCTAATAATCTGTATTAATTCTGGTTGTGTTTACTGAACTCCAAGCGATTTTGTGTCGCACGGCGCTCAAGGTGCTGCGTCAAAATGTTTTGGTACGACTTCGGTAAACTACAAAGCACCGGGAGTCAGGAGCATCGCGGAGTAATACATACCGGTACTATGCTTCACCGTAATATTAGTAGTGTATTATCATTATTAGTGTTTATATATGACCCCAAAATGGCCATATAATTTTTACGTGTTACAACTGAACAAAGTTGAAAGTTGACGGTGAAGGTTGTCATTCATCCAGGTAGAGGTCATTCTGAAAGTTGAAAGTTATTGTGAATATGCCCATTAACGTTTGAACAATTTTGAGAGTTATTGTGAACGTGTTTAATAAAGTTTGACTGACTGAATTGTCTGACTGTTTTGTTTCGCATAATGGTCCGGAAAATACGGTATATACATACTTAAGCTCAAACAAAAGGTTACAGCTTTCATTTTATATATATATTTAGATTGTATATACAGAAAAACAGCCTTCATGGTCAGACCTTACAGAACAGTGAGAAGGTTTTGGCACTGATTCCGCACAAGAAACAATGACTCTTTGAAAGTGGCCAACGATCACTGGAAGAGGACAGAGAAGTGCAGAGGCAATCACAGTCTGATGGTATCTCTCACACTCCGGAGATGGTCTGGGACAATGATAATAGAATCTTTACACACACGAGTGCCCAGCTAGTAACACTATTGTAAAACAACCTACACCATACAGATACAGATAATAAATATCACCTAAAATTTGACATGCTCTAGGAAATAAAGTCATCTGTAATCATTATTGTTTCACTTTAGATCAAATCAAAAATCCAATCAGAGTTTAACCAATAGTAGTTGAGTTTTTGAGTGAAATGATTTGATGTTGCAGGGAGGGACTAAAGTAAACCTGGACTATTACTGGTCAGGCATTTTTAAATGTCTTAACCATTCCTGACTTTTGAAAGCTCAGTACAAGTAGAAACCAGCTGCACAGCTTTAAGGAGCTTATTCAGCTTTTCACATATTCTGCACCAGAAAAAAAGTATTAACTGTAAATAAGACAGTAAAAGATCTTGACATAGGAATTGTTTTGGCTTCCTGGAAAGACATGGATTATCTTTTGGTGGAACTTCACCAGTTTACAGCAGTCATGTAAGGCAATACAGTGTGTTGAAAAATAGTATAATTTTAATGTTCTTTGGTTATATAAAGCTTTGACAATCACAATCTTTCAGTGATTATCCTTGGACTACAACATTACCCTTTGGTGTGTAAGATCCATGTCTGTAGACGCTGACCGGTGAACTGACCATTCACTCGGTAATATTGAGGCAGCTGTCCACCCACAATCGACTCATCCAAAACGTGTTCGTATTCATTTCCTTCATTTCCCTAAGAATACCATGTTGGTGTTTTAATACGTATTCCCTTAACAACAGTTCTGATGGAAGGGTTATTGTTTGAGTCATAATTAAATTCCCCCTTTCTCAAAAACACGTAACGCCTCGACACAATGCAGAATCCGCCACAACCAATCAGTTGCATAAAGAAAAATAAGCCAGTTATTCAGCACTTTTTGTATCTATATTCAGAGATGTGGGCTGTGAGCCAGTGATAACAGATAGAGCCGGAATAATATAATCTCTTCTTTTGTATTGTAGTTAAAATGCATTTGAATCACAATGGGATGTACAATGGCGTCAATTATAAAAAATAAAAAATAAATAAAAAATGGAATTTAAAACAGCCCGATTAATGTTTGTGAGCAATTTATGATACTGGATCTGTCAGTCATTTTTATTCGCAAAATACATTTGTGCTCGGCGCCCATGCTTTCAAGGCAAACAGTGGAGAATTTAATTAAGCGTATGTTATCGGCTTTCCATTAATGTTGTCTTAAACTCTTTGCTCTGTTTTACGGCACCCACAGAGCGAGCTAATGATCACACGTCAAAGTTTTCAAAGCGCATACTTGGAAGCGGGCCTTGTAGTTGGGCAACAATAAGCTCTATCAGCAGCCTCCAGAAGTAAAGACTAGCTGGACCGTTAATGACAGAGGAAGAATAATTGAAGGAGGCTGGTTGTCACATTTTGCATAAAAGCCAGTATTGTGGGCCAAGATCAACTACTTGGCTCTTGTGGGAGGATAACACAAATGTCAATGACTTGAATTAAAAAGTATAGTCATGGAAAAAACTAGAATACGATGTGCCACAAGAGAAGGAACCGTCATTTGTGCGTAGATGGAGATTGTGTTATCTGGCACATTGTGTGGTAAGTGACAACGTTGTGTCACTTCTCCCTATTCATCTGGATGCCCCCTCTGCTGCATCTCCTCATTCGTCTAGATGTCCCCTCTTCATCTGGATGCCCCCTTAACCTGCTGCATCTCCTTATTCATCTAGATGTCCCCTCCTCATCTGGATGCCCCCTAAACTTGCTGCATCTCCTCATTCATCTGGAAGCCCTCCTGAACCTGCTGCATCTCCTCATTCATTCATATGGAAGCCCTCCTGAACCTGCTACATCTCCTCATTCATCTGGAAGCCACCCTGAACCTGCTGCATCTCCTCATTCATCTGGATGTCCCTCTCTGCTCTATCTCCTCATTTACTTGGATGTCCCCCTAAACCTGTTGCCTCCATCCACACACATTGAGCACTCTCAGCACAAGGACCATCAGTCCTGGACACATCTATAGCCTGTCCGTCCTGGGAGTGGACCCCTCTATCATTTGGTTCTCCCTAAGGTTTCTCTTTTTCCCATAAATGGGTTTTTTGTTATTGTTCCTGACCGTGATGGGGGGTCTAAGGACAGGGGATGTCCTTGGACAGTCCTTTTTGTTTGTGTTTATTGATTGTCTATTAACTTTGTTTATTATTTGCAATGACCTTGTTTATTGTTTAAATACATCTCTTTCTGTGAAGCCCTCTGAGGCAGCTTTGTTGTGATATAGGGCTATACAAATCAGATTGCATTTAATTGAATTGAACTTCATGAGCTACAAAGACCACAAAATGTGCCCATATTTTGCAGCTTCAAACAGTTCATTTTTACATTTGTATAAAGCTCACAGCCAGCCTATTCCATTTGATTATGCCAAATGTTAAAAGCATGAAGGATTAAAAATAGAAGCACACATTGTAAGGGTCTACTGTTTTGGCCCTGGCTCAAGAGAAAGCAGCAGACAGAAAAATGGTGTTAATGAAGTAAAGTAATAAAGTAAAATAAAATAAAGTAATCTAAAGAGGACAAAAAAAATACTGCTCATTATTCTGATACTTGGTTTTGTGTGAGACCATGACAGAGGGAGGGAAGGAGAAGAAGGGGAGCGCATCTTTCAAATGTTTTATTTGAAATTAATAAAAAATCAGGTATTGCAATTTTTAGATTATGGGCCAAATTATGTAAAAAAATGTTGTGCAGTGTTGTCAGGTACAGAACTAAGTAAAAGATCAATCTGACTAAAAACAACTAAGCTAAACCAGAGCCAAGAACCAAAGTCAAACTAAACCAGAACATTCATTCATTTCTTTAAGGGTTATGCTCAAATTTATAGATCTGTATACTTCCAACCACAGCTCAACACATCGAGTGTTCTAAAGCTGTTGCTACTGAATGAGGTATGCATGATATTTTATGGATAAAGGGGTATCACATGGCCCTTTACTCTGACAAGTCTGACATTTCCTTTGGAAGCATTTTCATGCTGGTATTACAGCTGCACATACCTCAGTGGAATGTGGCAGTATGCAGGTATGTGGGCAGCTACAGCTTCCATAAATAAAAAGTTTGTCAGATGACCCTTCATATGAACATTATAGTTTCACATGACAGGGACCATCTATGCACACTTTTTACCATGTACTATTACGACGGTGAAGGTTGTCACGACCATGTACTATTATTGCATGCATTTTTATAAATGATCAAATATTGCCAATTTATCACTCAAGTTGTTATAACCTGCAGTAACCAGTTAACTCCACATCAACATGTGTTTTCACTGAGGTCCAATCAAAGGCTTTACTGTACCTGTACGGCCCACTTAGCACATTTTTAAACCCCATGTGGCCTTTGAGTCAAAAGGTTTGCCCACCCCTGCCTTAAACCCTCCATTGGAGGTAAAACTCAAAAAATCCCATTTATGGAAAAAAAGAAAAACCTTAGAGAGAACCAAATGATATGAAATTAACAGTTTTGTTTCAATTCTTCAACCTTGGTCAGTTAAACAGAAAACATGTTCATGTAGAAGAACGTCCAATATGACTCTTTCATATGTCACTAATATGGAGTATGGCCCCGCCCCTGACACGGATCAATGCCTTAGGACGTCGTGGTATACTGTCCACAAGCTTGTTGATGTTGACCCACTCTTCAGTCAGATCCCGGGCTACTTCCTCTGAGGAGCAGGTCAATAATAATAAGGAAGGAATAAGGTGAATATTGATAGGTAGAAAAAAAAAATTGCCTCAAAATAAAATACACATTGTATTATCTCACTGACTGCATGCATTACCAATAGTTTTAACTGTACATTTTTGCTGTTGAAATAGCATGAAACCCATCCACACATATCCACACGCGGAACACAATGGTGTTTCATTATAATAAACATCTGTGCATTGACTAAACAGTACATCTCCAGTGAGAATGTCTTGCAAAATTGATCTAAATGGTTTCCGAGGGCTCCTGATAGTAAAAGTTTTAACACATCCGTAAGAGGCTGCTAGTGTATCGGTGCCTTCTGGCCAGGTGGCTGACTTTTTTATGAGCCAGACGCCAGTGTGAAAAATGAAGTAGGAAGAAGCCGCTACGGAGGGCAGATAATGGGATAGAGTGAAGGAAATAAATGGGATCTGAGAAAGATAGAGAGGGTACATGTGCATTACTGAGGTCACAGGGGGGCACACATTAGTATTTTTTGAATGATTATTAATACCTGTATACAGTATGTAAATAGAATAAACCAGATCTAAACCAGGACTAAACAAAGTGTACACGAAGTCTAAACCAGGGTTAAATCAGAAATAAACCAGGTCTTAATCATGTAGAACTGAAAACTGAGAATCAAGGGCTAAAGCAAGCCTAAACCAGAACTGAATTAGGCAGCTTATTTTCACAGATCAGTCCCAAAATTCAATTACCTGGTCTTTGTGTAATTTCTGACCTTCTCTGAAAATTGTATCCAAATTGGTGCAGTAGTTTTTGCTACTCCTTGGTGGAGGTAATAAAGTGTAAACAAGGAATAAACACATGATCGAAACCATAAATGAACTAGGCCTGTGCTGTCGTCCCCGACAGCAAGGTGTATATCGGCAAAACGGCCCCATAGGTCTGCCCATACATCTGCCCTATACGTCTGCCCCGTACATCTGCCCCATACGTCTGCTACAACTGTCACCAACAGGCACCTTAATCAGACATTGTGTGATTTCTAAGGGTTTTAATATTGATAACGAGCAATTAAGAGGCCTCGCCCCCAAACCATGACAAACATGGGAAGGGTCTATTTGACTTTTTTGATTTGTCTGGATGTTTGTGAAGAATGTTTTTGCCAAATATTTAAAAATCCCTAAAACTAAATTGTTCTTTCAGTCTATAGGGTGCGCTATATAGGAAGCTGCCATCATATTGGTCAGATGTGTTCAGGGCCGGGGGGTCATTAGGTATTTCAGGTTTGAGCCTAATCGGGCAAAGTATGTGCAAGTTAGAGGCTGTCAAATATACCTGACCTCCCAA
>JAVQKC010088007.1:0-26233 GCA_036025475.1 Philypnodon macrostomus
CAGACGTACGGGGCAGACGTACGGGGCGACGTACGGGGCAGACGTACGGGGCAGACGTATGGGGCCGTTTTCGCCGATATACACCTTGCTGTCGGGGACGACAGCACAGGCCTAGTTTATTTAAGGCTTCATTTATGGGGCCCTGGAAGCTTGGGGCCTTAAGCAGCTTCCTACTTTTGCCTAATGGTAGCACTGCCTCTGAATGTATAGTCTACCCATGTGGGACTTAGCACAAGCAACACATCATGCATTGTCTTTGATCCGTGCAAAACCACTTTGTGTAATTCATGCATTGTGAAGACAGCTATATGAATCATGAATTGTATGGAGAGAAAGCCACATCGATCTATAATTCATATGGGCTTTTTGATGGCTATTCCCAGTAGTTTCTCCTCTGTTCTTTGCTTGACTGACCTCTTTAGTGCTCTGCCCTCTGTGCATCCCTTTGACACGGAGTCACCAATAAACAACCTCCATTTTGTCCTTTCATAGATGTTTAAAGCTATAACCTATAAGTCGCTTAAAGAATTGGACTTCCCTGTAGGTTCAATAACCAAATCGCACATGAAGTCAATTGTTCTTGGTTAAAAGTCATTTGGAGGTTGCAGGGCCAGTATATTCCTATATATTGTACAAATATACAAGCTTGAAATATGTTCGTAGTGTCCTCTGTGGCATGGCTGTAGCATAAAAAACAAGACACACACACAAATCACATCTTGTTAATGGAGATAATTTCATTCAGATGATGGGGAGTTGACTGTCTGGGCTATTTCTAGCTATCTCTCAGTATTGTGTAAGTCAATTTAAGAATTACGGCTGGGGGTGATGTTTTATCACCAGCCATCCTATTAGGTATTAGTCCATTTTGACTCCAGAGGGTTTTTCAAGTGTATAACAAAGGGACAACATTATGAATACAATTGGAAGTACTTTGCTAGGAATGTATGACATACAGTAGGTGTGTCTGGGCATTATCCTAATACATCTTCAATAACAAATCTGGGATCCCCTTGGCTGTTGCTTGTACCTCAATAGAATACATATTGATGGTGTTATAGTTCTCTGCTCATTTTCCATAGAGACCACACTAGAAATGATTAGTTTCCCATGACATTTATACGTTTTAGCTTTAAACAAAGGTCCTGCTGCATCCATACAGAAATCCAGTATAGCCTTATTTATTACGAGCGAGCCACCCTTATCTCATAAAGGCTGCTGTGCTAGTTACACTGATCCTTCCACTTTATCAAAAAGATTTATGCTGCAACAATGCAGGCGTTTTAACTGAGACCAATTTTCCATAGCTGCTCTTTGGAGGTCTTCCTCCTCAACTCCATCCATAATCCTAAATGAAACAATACTTTTGCCACTTATCACTGTCTACTGGCCCAGTTGCAATCTCATATTAACTCAACAGAACAGCAGCATATGTGCACACCCCCCTGGTTGCTGTGCTGAGCTATTGCATTACCCAGCGTATGTCTTCATAAATTGCTAATTGCCTCATCCTGGCATTTCAGTGTTTCAGTGCAAAAACAGTTGAAAGAATACATAAATACAGCACTCTTTCTTGAGTTGGATCTCGTCTATTGTTTGTTTTTGTGTCTGGTTTAGGACGGGGACAACCTTGAGGAGAATCACATTTTGTTATCTCACAATGAAATAATAGATATATACGGTTTATATATGTTATAAATACAGAGCACAGAGTATGTAACCAAACCCTTACCAAAAGTACCAAGGCTTAACCAGGTCTAAACTAGGACTAAACCAGAAGTAGGTGACAAGCAGTACTAACCCAGGGTAAAGTAGGTATAACCCTAACCCTAAGCCATGACTAACGTAGAATAGTGTGAAGTTTAAACCAGGGTTAAACTAGGTATATTAAAGACTAGATCCGATCTAGGACTAAACCAGGACTAAACCAGGACTAAACCAGGATTAAACCAGGATTAAACCAAGACTAAACCAAGGCTAAACAGGACTAAACCCATAGGTATAAATCTAGGATTAAACCACACTTAAACTGCCTATCTGAAAGCAGAAGCTGGGTGCAACACAATTTTCTCAAACTGAACTGTGACAAATCTGACATAATCATCATTGGTCTAAAAAACACCACCAAATCCACCCCAACACTTCACCCTAACCATAGACAACACAACCTTCACTCCATCCCCACTCATCCGGAACCTTGGCATTCACCTTGACACTGCCCTCTCTTTTGAAGAACACATAACCCAAATAACCCGGACTGTATTCTTCCATCTGAGAAACATTCCTCGACTCCGCTCATCCCTTTCGTTTTCTGCTGCCACAACCCTCATTCATACTTTATCACATCAGGAGTCAACTAGCTCAATAGCATCCTGCCCTGTCCAAAACTCTCAACAAACTTCAGTACATCCAGAACTCCGCTGCCCGCCTCCTCACCTGCTCACGTGACCACATCAGCCCTGTCCTTCAGAACCTCCACTGGCCCCCCGTCCCTCATTCTTTCAAAGCCCTCCATAATCTGGCCCCTCCTACCTCTCTGACCTGCTCCTCCGCCACTCCCTCTGCTCCTCTTATGCCAACCTCCTATCCCTCCCCCTGTAGGACTGACCTCCTGTCCCTCCCCCTGTAGGACCAAGCTCCAAGCTGTTGTTTATTTTTATTATGTTTTATTGGCCAGTAGTTCATTTACACCCAGTTGGACCTGGTTTTTTTAAAGCATATTTTTTTGCATTAGACTGACAACAGGACAGGCTGTCTTCCCCTGCTCTGACTTGTGGTGTGCAGAGGTGTCAGATTTCACAACACGGGAGGGGTGGGAGAGAAGAGGCACTTTGACACCTCCGCCCTTGTCCCATTCAAGTGAATGACAATTTATTTGAAAAAATCCTGGATCCAGACGGAGATCCAAAAATCTAATCACCTCTTCCTTGTGTCATCCCTGAAAATGTCATCCAAATTTTTGTGTAAAGTTGCTAACAGACACACACACACACGCACACAACCAAAAACATGACCTCCTGGCGGAGGTAACTAGGTATAATCAGGACTATACCAGGACTATTACCAAAGACATGTGTAAACAGAACTAAATCATGTCACTGAATATGTTTAACATTTTGGTCAGACTCAGTACTAAGCCTCATCCTGTATAGATGCTCCTGGAGTATATACACACACGCACGCACACACACACACGCACGCACGCACACACACACACACACACACACACGCACGCACGCACACACACCCGCACGCACGCGCGCACACACACACACGCACACACGTGCACACACACACACGCACACACACAGAGACATATTGCTGACAGATCCAAATTAACTGATCCCTGAGAAATGTGGCTTTTCTCAACTTGATGTTTCAGCTCCACTAATTAGTAACCTGCACAACACAGACTAAATATTGATGACACCATCCCCAATCAAACCCAGCACCAAAACAAAAAGGGCTTCTTCTTTTGTGTGTGTGTGTGCGTGTGTGTGTGTGTGTGTGCATGTGCATGTGTGTGTGTGTGCGTGTGTGTGTGTGTGTGTGTGTGCATGTGTGTGTGTGTGTGTATTGAATGGATGTGTGCCTTTGTTTACTTTTTCCAAACTTCAGCAGCAATTTGTTGATACCTGCTGAACAGATGCTGACAAAGACATAGTAGTGATAATGTATGGAGGTTTATGACCTCAACTATAAATCCTGATAAATGCAAGACACAAGTTTCAAGGTTGAGCCAGAAGTGATGGGTAAGCATTTTTACTTTGACCCCTTTCACCCCAAAATATTTGGGTGTGATTCATAACAAAGATAGATCAGGCTGTATTTCATGCGCTATTCTATTTATCATTATTTTAACTTTTACTCTCAATATTAAGATAAAAATGAATTCATTGCATAGTCTCATATGGTGGGTATCAATGCATGCATATTGGAAGGAAGCCAGTGTACAGTTAAGAGAACCCACACATTTGGCTGATCTGGGAATCAAACCCACAGTCTCCTTATTGTATGGCACGGTACTAACCACTCAACAGCATTTCATATTGTTGAGGTACAAATGACTGAATCAGAGCCTCTCAACAAATGCTATGACTTTCTTACACAAAAACATGCATATTCACATTGAGCTGCTTTAAGTGAACGAATGTGAATTAACTGGTGATTGTTTAAATCTCAAACAACAAAATAATGGTGACAACAGAACTGATTTCTTTCATTGTTCATTGTTCTCCGGTCTTCTGGATTGATAAATGACACTGAAATTACATAGAGAACGAGAGCCTGGGCACAGAACACATTGTAATCATAGGCATTTATGTTACAAAGTGTGCATATGTTTCAGTTGCATTTTCACTAAGCTCACTATGTTCCTTTTCTCCTAATTTGACCAGCTATAATGTTTCCCTTGAAGTGCATACTTAGCCTCTCATTTGCAACAGTAAACACAACGTCCAAATGTATTCACTATGAGGTGCCATTGGCCAGTCCTTGGAACAACCTGTTTTGTTCAGGCTGATAAAGGCTCAAGCACATATGACACGTGAATACATTCTCTCAGTAACAAATACAACATGCCGGAGTTTCCAAGTCATCCGTTAACATTCAACATTCTGCCTTGGACTGGACATACTAACTTTGAGCTTCGTAACATTGAAAAAAATAACAAAGTAGGCACAGAACTTTCTGTAGACTGGGCTACATACATCGAAGTATGATGTAATGATTTCACAGAATGACCATGAACTTATAGACCTAATAATTTGTATTCTGTTTTTTATACTTCACTGATATTGACAGATACAATGGAAAGGCTCATGTGTATTGTACATTTATAAACAATGGTATTTTAAATTATACCACCGAGTAGATAGTGTAAACAAGGACTGTATGCTTCCTTCTTTAATGAGAAAAACAAAAACTGTGATTCTGTTTTTACTGAAACACTGTAGAAGAACCAACCACAAACCACAAGCCAAATCTCAGTTTAAATAAGCTGTAACTTTTATTGCACATTCCTGTTTGGTCTTGCATTGACCTTTCACCTTTTTTGAATGTAAAGACCTTGGCCTTGACCAAACACTCGAGCCAGGAGGAGTGTGATGAAGTTGCCCGTAGCGACAGATTCCAGGTCAGACGTGCACAATTATCCCTTACCAAGTGAGATTTGAAGCATAAGGGAGATCTCTTAAACTGATCTTAAATCTGTGACTGAGGGAGACTTCAGTCCAGTGTTTCTTGTGTTGACTGCATTTCCCACAATCCAATAGGGCCATCAAGAGCACAGCCAGTGGAGAAGGGACAGTAGTGACATCGTGGAGGAGACCTGGGAGCTATTGAATTACTATAAGCTCCCAATACCTTTTAAAGTTAGAGTTGCTTCCTGAGTCCCCCTCCATCTAAGCAGACCTTCCCCATCTCAACACCACTGCTTTCATTTTCACCTTGTAATCTGGACAATACCTGCAACATGCTTCAAATCTTCATTTTGGCAAATCACAAATAAATAAAAACACAAACATTCATATAACACAATGTGACATTTGTAGGACGCCTTTGAAAAAAATGAAAAGCATTTACATACAGTACAGAATCCAAAAGAGATTTAAGTACAACAAAAGAAGCATTTTGCATTTTTTGTTTTATCTCCGGGATTTTTTCCCATTGCTTTTCTTGAAAAAAGATATACAGTAGCTAGCTACCAATCACATATCACATGCAGATATATTACAACATTATCAGAGATCACCCAGTTAGTGTTTCTGCAAACTACCAATCTAAAACTATATCACAAAGTATTCTCATGAACCCAGATTCATAGAGGACTAACCAGGCGTTTCACACGATTACATACCAGATGGTGTTTTATTTTTCATTTTAGCCACGTATGCCTTTTTACATGATGAAAGACATGTATTTAACAATGCTCTCACACACACACACACACACACACACACACACACACACACACACACACAAATCTGCTCTCGCTTTGACTTTAGGACTGTACATCAGCAGTTTTACAATTCTAGAAACACTTCCAGATACTGAACAGGAGCACGGGTCTAGTTGCTTATCTTCAGCATGTGCAACTGTGGAAGTGGCCTATTGTAAAACAGACTAGTGTACTGTATCATAACAGATTTATTTTGCATCATTATAGTTTTTCATGTTTAAGTTCATTTAGTTGAAGGAGAGAACAATTCAGAGAGCAGCACGGTGGCACAGTGGTTAACACTCTCTGGACCGGGCAGTCGGGGTCCTTCTGTGTGGAGCTTGCATGTTCTCCCCGTGTCTGTGTAGGTTTTCTCCGGGCACCCCAGTCTCCCCTGCCACTAAAACCATTTACAATAGGTTCCCGGTTGGTGCCCAGACTCCCCTGAACGAGAGATTCTGAATCTCAGTGGGACTCACTGGTTAAATAAAAAGGTCAGAGAAGCATCTCCTTAGAACCGGGCCTGACTATAGTTACTAGAAAGTCTCTCGGATACTTAACAGGAGTGCGGAAAACAGCCAAACAGGGGCTTTGACATCATCCATCACTCTACCCTGTCCTAATAATGCTCCTCCAAAATGCCAAACCAATTAGCAGCTTTCCCTTTGACATTTAACTGGCAGATATGAAAACAAACACAGAAGCGCGCTGTATGGATGCTCAGTGATTAAGACCAATACTGAAGCTAGAGTTAATATAACATCCTTACAAGGGCTGTCTATTAGGTAATCGCTGCACAGCCATTTTGTTACGCTACACCTGACAGTTCCAGGAAGATGAAAGCGCTCACGGATCACTCCTTCTCCCCATACTGCTGTCAGTCCGCCATCATTCAAAGCCTAGCCAATTTCCCCCCCCTCTACAGTCATTTGTTGTGCGTTTCCGAGCGTGTTTGGGCGCACAGCTAGATGTCTGAAGTGTGTACATTCATTCTACTGACCTTTACTTGTTTACATGGCATAGAGACGAAGACTATGTAGCACAATCACGCATATTCAGTAGTAATAGTTGGACACCAGTGGAACAGAAAGGAAAAAAAAAAACACAGTAAATCATATTTTTCAGTTTAAAGGGCCTTGTTTACGCACGGAGGCCTGTACCATCTGGTATCTAAATCATGAGAATTACAGTCTTCTTCCTCTCCAGCACACACACGCACACACACACAAAAGATTATATGCGACCAGATGAAAAGAGGTGATTGACCGTCAATCCAGGTTATCATACAAAGTCTCTGCATAAAAGCAAACGTGTGACGTATTTTCATCCATTTTGAAATCCAACTATGCAACAGTGAGCGCTAAATTTAGCCACAAGAGACAGCAAGAACAATAGAGAGAAAGAAAGAGTGGCGTATGTAAAATTACAATCTTTATGTTGCATTGAACTGTGAGCAACAGCACAGGAGAAAAAAAGAAAATGTACTGCCCCGACTATTAAACCTTCATTTATATGTAAATGGCCCGACGACTACAGACAGAAGAATTATGGGATGCGATGCTAGCTTCCGTGTGTTGTCATGGTGAGGATGGAGGAAGGTGAGGTTGATGAGGCGAGTTCATTCAGTAGTCATTCACATTTCAGTCCATAATGTCTCATTTGTTCAACTGCATGTGCATAAGTGTATGTTTGCACCCCCCCCCCCAAAAGAAAAACACACTTTGATGCACGTGCACACTCCCATGTCCAGTAGTGAAAACATACACTCCGTCAAAGGCCTTGTAGAAGTCTTACAGGACAAATTATAAAGATGATGCTCGTGTGTCTGATTTTTCCCAAAGTTTTGATGGAAATGGGGTCCAAAAAAATAAAAACCGACACAGAAAACTTTCAAACAGTAACGTGAGATGTGGTGGAGATGATGGATTTGAGTTAGCGTGGTGTGTGTGTTTTGCGCATCGGGGTCTAGCTAGCCGCGGCGGTCCTGCTAGCGCTAGCTTAGCCCTCAGCCGTCGGACACAGGAGGGGAGACCCAGCCGTATTTCTCGTGGGTCTTCACCAGAGATTTGAAGGTGGCTTCTGCTTCTTTGCGACTAAATGCTTTCTTGGATTTCCCCGCTTTCCTGCATATACGGCCCTGTGGAAACGTAAAAAGGACAAAGGCGTACGGTTAGAAAAGTACTTCAAGAACAGGTAAAAAGTAGTAATGTATTCAGACAGATATACTTCAAAAAAGGTACTAAAAGTGATTCTTAATAACAATGGGATAGAAATTCTAACTTTGAATACATGGTGGTAATGGTATCCGAGTTGTGGATTGGCTACAGCTAATGAATTAACACAATTTTTGCACTTCACACACACTAGCCTACTTCAAAAAGCCGTAAGAGCATAGAACATTGCCTACATGTATGTTCTTCAAAAGACGTTTAGAGAGACACTGGTGAGACCACACTATAGTTCACAATCCAACATAGTTCAAAGTCCAGCCAAAAGTCAATATTAACATAGTTTATCATAAATCAGATAACACACGCCTATATATGTCCTTCCATAAGAAAAAGAATGTATTCACACACATTAAAATTTGACCCCTGCCGACAACAGTCAACCAACTATCATGTAAAGTCGTTCATTGTTTTTCCTCTAGTACACCACTTTTACACCAACAGTTACAAACGCATAAGTGAATAAAACTAAATTGTGCCCATAGACATTTTGTTTCTTCTGCAGAACCACTTGATACAATGATGCACACATGATGCAACTGGTGCGCCGTGGGGGACATCTTGACAAGTGGTCTGGATTCAGTTTGACCAACATTAGATCAATGTTTAAAGGCAGACCAGGGGCTTTTAAGATGTCACATCCCATCAAAAGAGAAAAGACTTGGCCTAGAACAGACAGATGAGGGAATTCCACAAGCAACCACTGCAATAAATGATGAAACGCTTGTAAATGTATAGAACATTAATGACCACCTATTCTAACCCACCTTCTTTAAACTGCAATTATTATACATACCAACTCTGTACTCATTTCTATAATATAATTGTAAAACTGTAATAACTAAGTATCATTAAAATGCAGTATCACTGACAAGCTGTCAAACAACCTCACACGTATGCATAGAAAATAGATTGCTACTTGTATTGTACTGTGAAAACACTCTCCTTAGCCATACTAGACACTAGAGCTAATAATAAATACATCAACACGAGAAATGTAGGCACTGATTTATATTTCCTGGGGTAGGGGTGGGTGATATGGCAATAAAAATGTAATTGTGATATGAAGTTATGAGAATCGTCTTAATCTGGAAAGATCGTATAATCATGATACAGTGCATTGATACAGTGATACAGTGATACAATTCATAGTTAAAAGGGTTCTCTGAAGAGGTGGAGGCTGAGAAGTTGGTAGTACTCAGTTACATTTACTTGAGTAACTTTTCAAATAAATTGTACTCCATAGAGTAGCTTTACTGCACAATACCTTTTACTTTTACTTGAGTAATAATATTTTTAAGTAACCGTACTCTTACTTGAGTAAAATCTTGTAAATCTAGAAAGATCATCATTTAAGAACAGCTTTGTGTGAAAAATGTCATGATGTGGAAATTCTGTTCCTTGTGCCTTGATTTTTTAAAATATAATTTACGTTTTTAATTTATCTTTTGAAAATATCTAAATCTGTTTATCTTTTTTTCCCCCCAATTACCACAAAATTAAAACAAATAATCTTACATTACGCTCAAACAGTTACTCAGGAGTTGAGTAGTTTTTTTCACTTGGGTAATTATGTGAATGAGTACTTTTGACTTTTACTTCAGTAACATTAGTTTGAAGTAACAATACTCTTGAGTAAAATTATTGCCTACTCTACCCACCTCTGTTCATAGGAGCATCATTAATTTTCCACTACAAGGAAAGGACCACAAATCATTTCCACGTCTGCTCAGTTGACAGTATCTAATATCTTCTGCTGCGTAATATGCCAGACAGCTCTTTGTATCTGTTTGTACACTGTTGCTGTAACACTGCACCACTTCCTGAGTATTTCCTTGGCACAGACAAAATGGCACAGAAGCTCCCACTGAAAGCAATACTAATGAAAGTCTATACGGAGGTGAAGCCCTGGTGCAGTGCAGTACAAAATGTGAACACTGCATGAATGCAAACTGACTGTACATACAATCTCTATAATGAACTATAGGCCTACTTTGTCTCAATCCAAATATAAGAAAGTGAATGAATTAGCGATTTACTGTTACCATTTACAACATAATAATAATAATAATAATGCTATATACGTGAATCTAAAGATGCTAAAGAGCCAATGGCAGACATCCCCCACAATTCTAAACAGACCAGGGGGCATTGAAATAATTTCATGTATAAACATCAAATGCGTATTGGTAATGGAATTTGTTCATGTCTATGTAAAAAGAGATTGCTTGCACTCTGCCGCTTATATTTCTAGCCCACATATGCATTCAAGCATAACTAAACCATGAATTTAAAGCCTTTGCACAAATGAGTAATATGGAACCTAATGAGTGAATCATCTGTACTGAGCAATAGTCACAAATTATTTATATATATATATATATATATATATATATATATATATATATATACACACACACACACACACACACACACACACACAACTGCATTTCTCCTTTCTACACCCAACTCCCCTGTATGTTGCAATATCATTCGAGTGCTGTTGAATATGAGGATGGACTATTACATACATAAAAGAGGCCATTTTGTCCCAGTTTGATGCAGGGAATAAAGGCAGATGACGTAACAGTGAATGTCCTGAAGATTTGTGTTACAGTCTCTGTAACACCATTGGCCTTATTGCACTGCAGCGCTCAGCCACACAATGGCTTCTCCCATTTTTTTCTGACCACTTTCAAAGTAAATACTTGAAGACCCCAGATAAACAATTTTAATAGCAAATGCTTGCAAAAATGTGTAATTGATAATAAGCTCTTTTTAAATAGAGCAATTAACTCCCCTGGGACTGTTGCCACTGCCAGCCATACCACAAACAACCTCTCCAGCCATACCACGAGCAACCACACTAATACTTTCTTACACCATTGTTGCGTGATGTGTACCATGAAGGGACCACACAGACAACTCTCCGGTTAGTGGACGACCTGTGCTTCATCTAGAGCCACTGCTGCTCCAGAAAGCAATATCAAGTAACAGCTTGCAGCTTTTGAGTTGATCACATTGTGATTTATATTGGCTTTTTGCATTTTGAACATCAGTATATTTGCTTGCATTGATCTAGGTATGTGACTCATTTGCTAAATCATTGATTTTTCCATAATTTTTAACTAGAATAAACAAAAAGTGTGCAAATTCTTAAAAAGTCAGATCAATAACATGTACAGCAAAAATATTGAGCGGTCTAACACCTAATGCCTGTAATGCAAAGGTAAATTATACTAAATAATTCATATATTTACATCTTGTCATAAGAATGGTAGGCTTGGCAATTTAGCATGGGGGATGCAATTACAATGTATGCTCTCAAAGCTCCATTAAAAAATTGCTGCGAGCGTTATGAGCTACACTACAATATCACAAAACTCACTTGGTAAGAATGTGCAATACTGAAGATAAATAAGGTGGGCTTGTTTACCTTTGTTGCAAAAGAATGTAGTGAAAACATCACCTGAACATATCTGACACTGACAAAAGGAGCGAGATCAAATAAAGTGAAGTCAGACAGTTATAGTCTGATGTGAAAAAAGGGAGAAATACAAAAACAATGTTTTCAACAAATGGTATTAAGCCATAATCTTTGTCGTTTTAGACAGATTAACCTTAAAAGATGTCCTGCAGTACAGGGACTGTCAAAATAAAATGTAATGTTTTTTGTATTTATTATATTAGAACAAATAATGTTGAATAATAATTCAGAACAGCTACATTTTGGGGAAATCCCCTGCAGTGTGACAACTCTGTGTCGTCTCATGTGAAATAGTCTCACTATGTGAAAATATCGTAGTATCGAGAGGTTTTTAAATAAAGAATGAATGAATTCTCTATTTAAAAGTTATGTCACACTGCAGGACAAAAACAATGTCACACCTCCATATGTCAAGTATCCATATAACATGTTAACAATACAACACCTAAACAAAAGTGCATGTGTGTGGAAACCATAATGTAAGAGCCCCGGGACCATAGAGTGCCATGTCAGTGTTTATCTTGTCCAGCTAAGCGTTCGCCCATTCAGAGACACACTCATGTTAAGTGGCTGCTGGCTAATCGTGTGAATGAAGATCAGTCAATGGGCATAGAGCATTGCGAGCAAAGCCACAGTGCATGATGGGAAAGTAGCTTTGGGAGGCCAGTTGAAGATTGCATAACGCAGACATGTGCTCAAAGCAGGTTGGGATAAACATACAAGAGTCAATAGCTCCATCATCATCGTCATCAGATCGCTAAAGGAAGTCTGTGTGGACAAAGCAGGGTCAATACGGGGGAAAATGTCCTAGTCAGTACATTGCTTTAGCGCTACCTCCAATTTGGGTTAAGATGTAACCTCAAATTACATCAATTGATTTAAAAGTATCCTGCTCTCCCTCAGTCAAAACCAAACCACCTTACTGCTGCTAATGCCACATCTTACGCAACGATCCCAAATGTAAAAAAAAAAAAAAAAAAGATCAGGTGACGATGCAATTCGAAGAGGGGAGATTATGGGCCTCACAGCCACGGTTGTAAATAGAACAGGTGTACTTTTCAGCCAGAGCCAGCACAGACAGACAACACAGATCAATTTGTAGCCTTGGCAATATGCATAATCAACATGAGGTTTTATACTGAAGTTGAAACAATGATATTGCTTCATTTAATGGCACACAACAACTAATCTGTTACTGGCAAGAAAAAAGGCATAATCTAGGGCTAAGCATATAAAGGAGGCGTCTAAGAACATTGTTAAAACATATGTACCATTGATAATATTGTAATAAGGTAGAGTAAATAGCTACGGTGTATGGAACAACTCATCTATTTTTAAAAACTCACTCCACATCTGCCTACACTGCCCACTCCTGACAACGCCAGGTAAACATGTGCCTTTCATTGACTTTTAGTGTACCAATATTTCAAGCCTCTCTCCTACAATGAAATACTAAAAATAGAGAGAGTTCCTAAATGTGTCACGTCACTATTGTCTACGGGAATGAATGCCCGAGGACGGATTCATATACATGATATGTATTTAGTGAGCTTTATTTGGCCTATCTGTCATGTAGCCCTACAAAAATAGGGCAGCGACACAGACAAACAGGAAAAATTAATCAATATTGTTCCAATTAGCAAACTGAAGGAGAAGAAGACACTGCAGCATAATTAAGGAGCACTTCAGAGCCAGTCACACATCAAGATGAACACACACACACACACACACACACTACATCCCTCTGCTGCCCCGTGCTGATTTAGCCTGATCTATTTTCACCACAGATGCTAAATGACCACTCTGTCCCGCCAAGTTATGTCATCAAAGTCAAAAAGAGCTAAAACGTGAAGGGTAGTGGGATGGGGGACGGTTTACATAAGGTCCTCTGCAACCTCACTGTCACACTGCTGACGTCAAAAGACAGAGCGGGTGACGCGGGGGGATGCTCTACAGATGGAAGTGACATGGGGCACATAATAACACTACAGGATGTTTTAGCACACAAACATGCCTTTGTGATGGGTTTAAGCATGTTAGCCTCAAATACATTTAGAGAAGCAGCCATTTTCATTAAAGCTGCTATCTGTGCTGCGGTACACTGAGGATGTGAAAAAACAGGTTTGACGGGATTACATAATCCAGTCAGTCTAAGTCACAGTGTACCACTGGTTCAGTCGCTAGGCTCAGAAGTCACCGTGTACCACTGGTTCAGTCTCTAGGTTCAGAAGTCACCGTGTACCACTGGTTCAGTCTCTAGGTTCTGAAGTCACCGTGTACCACTGGTTCAGTCTCTAGGTTCTGAAGTCACCGTGTACCACTGGTTCAGTCTCTAGGTTCAGAAGTCACCGTGTACCACTGGTTCAGTCTCTAGGTTCTGAAGTCACCGTGTACCACTGGCTCAGCCTGCGTCATTCTTTATTCATGTGTCTCGTTCTACCATCTACTCCTTTAGAGTTACCTGGTAGGAGTACATATACTGTAACAGTGCATTAAAGTCTGCATAGGGATGTTTTTAATGCTAGCTAGAGCAGCCCTTTGTTGTCAGGGATGCTGATTTATGAAGGTGATAAGGAGCAAAGCCGGGCTGCAGTGTATAGAGCTGGCATCAAGGAGATACTGAGTGTTGCATGAAATGGCCGCCGTAAAGTCACCTAAAGATGAATAATATTCACACTCATCTCCTCATAGCAGTGAGAGGGATACTCAGTGGCCTTTGAGATTACAAAGTGCAGTATCTCTAAGAAAATAAACTATACTGCCTGTGCATAGGATTCCTAGTCTAGAACTTTTTGTTACATGCAGGTCACCTGTAAACCTCAGGAAAATCCAGAAAGTAAGAAAAATATATAATTTCAGTCATCTGTATTGTATTAGATGTGTGCTTACTTTAATCAATTAACACCTATGGTTCAATGAAAAATATTGTATTGCATATGTACTTACAAATAGATCTAATAGAATTGTACAATTCATGACATGGATGACACTCTGATGAGTTATCCAACATGCCCTTGCCAGTGTAAACATTAATGTTTTGCACTAAAAAGCCTTTTTATGCGTAATGGCGCATGAATGTTGATGGAAAAAAAACACACACAGCTGATTTCTGATGAGGATGAATGAGAGGCCCATATGACAAATGATATTCCTGCCGCTCACCTGTCCTTTTACGAGGCTTGCTGCGAATTGCCTCATGACAGCTTCAACAGTGTAAGCGCTGGACCATCCTCGAGGGGTCAATAGCTCCATGCAGATAGCCCCACCGTCCAGAACGTAGCCGTTCTCCAAGCGGGGCGTCAGAACACGCATGAACGGCGGAGAGAAAGGGAAGTTATCGGGGAAGGTGACATTAAGCAGGATATACTCGGTGCTGGTCTCCTTCATGTCCTGCCACAAGGCCGACTCCTTGTCCACTTGGTGCAATTTGACGTTCCAGTCATACAGGTTGTCCTCCACCAACTCCACTGTAATGAAGTTATCTCCTAACCTCCGGATCTCCTGTAGTTCCTTCATGAGCCTGCGCGTCCGGACCTGGGTGCAGTGCTGCCGGTGAGGCGCCAGTGGTGGTATGGACGAGGCACTGGTGGCTTTACTCCCGCCCCCGCCTGTCTGCTGCTTCTCCTTCGCATCCTTAACCTGTTTATCCTTTCCGGACGCCTTGTCTTTACCGTGCTGGTCCAGCTTCCTAGCTTTAATCTCCGGGGTGCTCAGGATGTTGGTCTCGTTGGCGGTTTGACAGTGTTTGTTAGCGTTGTTCTTCTGGTTGCCTTTGGACCCCTTTAATGAGCCCTGGTGGTGCTTTGGATCCTCCGTGTCTCGGTCGTGCAGACGGATCAGACCGATTTTCCGCAGTAGGGTGGCCATAATTTTGATGGATCTCTGTTTCTCCGATCTCCCCACACTGGGGCGAGATTCACCCTTTGGAGTCGCTTCCTGCTCACACAGACGACCTTTATTGACGCTGATTATTAACCTTGCTGCACCGCAATCCCCCTTCCGTTCGCTGCAGCCTGTGTTCGTCTCTTGTCAGTGCACCATCTCGACACGGCGCTTCTGAGGAACAAACAAAAATCTTATTTAGACAAACACATTCAGATTGTGTCGACAGACCGATGAGAGCATAGGCTACATTACGACTGTACTGCAGTGGCTCGATACGGTAGCTTTACGCATTAGGTGATCATGGAATACACTGTAAACCAGCACGGCGGCAGTAGACTATGTTACATTGAAATGTTTTTCAAACATGAACACAGAAGATATATGTAGCCTCATATAAAGACGTGAAACAGCATCCCCAGGTAGCCATTTACACAAATCAGGCTCCACAACCGCGTCCTAAGGGATTGTGGGAATAATAGAGAAAATCAATAGGCCTTATTTCTCAAAATAAACCCACAATGACAATGAGTGCAGTAAATGGCATTTACCTGCCGTACAGTAAAAAGAGAACAAAAAGACCAGATTATGATTATCAGATCATTTGTCTAGGTATCCACTCACATCATTCTTTGCGCGTAATCTAAACCAGAGTAGGTCTACGCCGCTGTTCTTTTGCTCAGTGCTTACCGATGTAGGATAATATCCCGTCTTCTCAGTCCTGTCAGGCTCCACCGACACGATCACAGAGTAAAAAAGCGAACAGTAGTCCAGACCAGGGCCGGTGCCGGAGCGACCTGCAGTAAAACGAGCGCAGCCTTCGGTGTGTGATGCTGCGGCAGCAGCTTCTGTTTAAATGCAGGCGAAGACAAACCACCCCCGGTCTCCAGGTCTGTCAATCGATACAAACCGGACATATTTTGTATATACATTTCAAAATAAATGCACGAAAGTGGCTAAACGTTTAGACAACATAATAAAAAAGAATAAAAGAGATAAGACAGACATATAACTTTAAAGTAGGGGCAGTAATATGCCTTTTATTAAATGTATTGACATCCTTTGTTGGAATCACGGACTGTAGATCTCAGCCATTCTCTCTTAGTTTGAAGGAAAAGCAGGCTACCCACTTCCCAGTATCTTGTCCAACTTGATGAACCTTTAATTTAATTTAATTTGAATTGCCATCAAAATGTACGTTTTTTTAACAACACATTGTACTAACTAACTTATATAGTTATAATACATGTCATGTAGCACAGTCTATTTGATATAAGAAAGTGGAAAACTTTTAATTAAACTGTCATAATGATATCCGTGTATGATTAAATCTCATGTACGATATAAAAATAAAAAACTCAGAGACCTGAAACATGTTTATATTACATCAAAAAAATAGTGCAAATCCCCATTTAAATTACATTTCCTTACAAACAATAGCTGAAAACACAATTTACTTCAACGTTTTCTAACAAAGCCAACATCACGACATTTTCATGGTTTAATGTTTGCTAAACGACACCATTCCCAGGCCGTTACTATGGCAGCGCGACATACCTCACAGCTATTGGCTGTTTTCCTGCCGTAAAGTAGATTAGCTCTGTGGCTATAGCACAGGCTGTGGCTAGTTGTTAAAGCGCAGTTTTTTGAGTAAAAGAAGAAGTTTGTAGCGAAAAGGAGGCATACCGTTTGTGGTGTAATAACGGTTAGATAACATGGCTGAGAAATTTGACAACTTAGAAGAGCATCTGGAAAAATTTATCGAGAATATTCGACAACTCGGAATCATTGTTAGCGACTTTCAGCCGAGCAGCCAAGCGGGACTCAACCAAAAATTGTGAGTTAGTCTTTCTGCTTAATGCAATACAACATTTAACGGATAATGTATTTTATTCATGTGATGTCCCCCCGTCCCCCCCAGAAATTGTATGATTTCCGGACTACAAGATGTAGAGAAATGCCGGCAACAGCTGCACGAGATTAACGTTCCTCTAGAAGTTTTTGAGTAAGTCT
This sequence comes from Philypnodon macrostomus, assembly GCA_036025475.1. NCBI lineage: Eukaryota > Metazoa > Chordata > Actinopteri > Gobiiformes > Eleotridae > Philypnodon > Philypnodon macrostomus. The sequence goes on from JAVQKC010088007.1 coordinate 17,549, forward strand.
CAATAGTATTATCTAGTATAGTATAGTATTTTCTATACGTCTTAGTTATTCTGATTACTTACTAGAAAAAAACAAAAAACATCGACTATGGTAAATATGATTTGTTAGAATATGCTTCGTTTGATACATGTAATGTCATGGGTTACACTTATGTATATATTACATTATATGATCATATGATCATCAATATGGTCTGCACTAATTTCTCACTGCCCTCTACAGAACTCAATAAGAATAAGACTTTTAGCTACAGAAAGATAAAAGTGTTTTTGTCTGTATCTGTAGATATATTGACCAAGGTCGAAATCCTCAGCTGTACACCAAGGAGTGTCTGGAGAGAGCCTTGGCCAGGAATGAGCAGGTCAAAGGCAAGATTGACACCATGACGGTAAGAGATATTCATTTATTTGTGTCTTTCAAGGGTGACTTTTATCCTACAAACACTCATCATATCTTAGGTTGTACTAACCTTGAAAAACAGGATGGCATTAATGTAATTATTTTGTATTTGTCTTTTACAGAAATTCAAAAGCTTGTTAATTTCGGAGCTCAGCAAAGTGTTCCCAGAGGACATGGCCAAATACAAGGCAATACGTGGTGAAGATTCTCCGTCCTAGTAGCCCTTATTTCTGTCAATCTTGAACTCTTGCCTCAAAGCCAGAGTAAACCCAGGCTGTTATTGGTGGTTGCCAGTAAAGACTATTTCTTATAAATGTTGTGAAGACTGTTTACCAGGAACAGTGGATGAAGAAATGCATTTTCTGTGCTGAATTATGACTTCAATTATGTATACTGATTATGTTTTTTGGTGATTAAGCTTTAGAAAGTTGGGAGTAACAGTGCAAAAGTGAACTCCTTAGATGTGCTGTATATTATACCATCTTTTTTAAGCTTGTTCAGAACATTATTCAGAATTCAATTGTATATACTGTATATATGTCTCTTTTTTTAAACCAGTTTCAGGTTTCTACATGACATTAATTTTGAGCCTGAAGTCCTGTAATTTGTAACAGGTTTATATTGTATGTTTTGTTATTAAATTATGTTCAATGATTGTAAAAATATATATATATTTCTTGCTACTTTGTTTACTATACAAGCATTTTCACTTCCTGATGTGTCACATATGATGCTTCTGTAATACAGTAACTATCATGTCGGGTTAGGTGGGGTTTACTCTGGGTACTTAATTGAATATTCAGTGTGCTACTTTGGAACATCTTCGTTGATTTTTAACAGATAACATTTTGCAAAATACATGAATAATACTATGTGTAGTTACATGCTACCGATGTGTTGAAATTTTTAAGTCCGCCATTTCTGTCTTAGGACGTGTGCTTGATCCTAGTAGTTCTCCAGCTACTCTGTGAACAGGCCTACGTCACAAAGCAGGTCATGGCATGGCACGTCTCCTCCTGCTGGGGCTTAACCACTGTGACATCGCCCTCTGACCCAGCACATCCACTGGAACTGGAGGAGGGGAGCTGAAGCCTTCTGTTGGTTGTGATGTATGGAGTATTATGGTGCAGAAAGACTTTCATCTCCATCCCTGAGGAGTAGTGAACATGGGTCATTTTGCTGCTCATGGCTTATTGATAACATCTTATCCTTGTTATATATATAATCAGTCTCCTAATTCATTTATTGTACCTTACAAATCATTTGTTGGGTACTTGTCAAATTGAGTTATAATTTCAAGAGATCAAAATAACATAATTTAATAGAAGTCTTCTTGACTAGGAAAGGTTCCATTTCCTTTCACCAAGAAAGTGAGCACATTTACTTTGCATGGGAGGCCCAACTAGCCAAAATACAAAATATTAGGAGAAGAAGGCAATAGTGTCCGACATACGATATTATTTGTTTTTGTTCTGAAGTATATAATTCAGGTGTCAGGAAGAGGTAAATGTCCTTTTACATTCACTATAGATGTCATCTATATACTGTAGGTCTTTATAAACAGCAGTAAATTCAGTACTTAGCATCAGTGAAGATTCATTCAGCTCCTTATACTCTCCCTATGCGCTATAGTTTTTAACCTGCAGTTGTCTCATGACGAACATCTACACACTGTACTCTGAGTCATAGCGGCCCTGGTCAAGGACAGTCAATCCGATTACAAGCCAATTGAGCGGAATGAGAAATTAAATTAGACGCCTTATTCTATTCAGTTTGTGTTGAATGTCTGTTCCTTTTACAGGGTGACACAGCTCCACTCTGTGCTGTAAATACAGTATGTCTCTGAACGCATCACTGGAGCACACAGCATGACCCATCCAAGGTGACTGTCTCTTTTCAGCTTGCCTCCATTCACCTCTGTCTCATGAGCACTCAGGCCTTACGCCCCTGAACTCCCTGCCTCCACCGTTACCAAGGTAACTTCTGTCCCTCTTTTTCACTGACTACCGGTAAATGCTTTTTGGCACAGCTCTTTACTTTCCTTAAAGAGCACTGGAGTGTCAGAAGTATGTCATGGGCTTTGATTGAATAGAAGGTGTAGAGGCTGGTCTATTAAAAAATGTGTAGTGTCATGTGAATTCAGTTTTGGCACAAATACAGAATAAGTGTGGACTAAAAGAACCATAAAAAGATAACACACATAACCAATTTTTTTGCTTAAATAGAAAAATGTATTATGTTATTATAGTAGCTAGCCTGTTGTCTGTGTATTTGTAAGCATGTAAATAGGCTGCATCAAAATAAGCATGACAAATTTCAGCCTAATTAAATCTGCTATTGAAAATAACAAGGATAGATAAACAATAGTACCATCAATGGCTCTTACTTGACTAATACTGCTGTGCCCAACCTGCAATCAAGCTCAGGACTTACCACTGTAAAAAATAAACCAAAAAATACAATTATTCTGAACTTTTAACATTTACTTGAGTAAAAGTATTTCCACAAATCAGAAAGGGCACTTTCTTCTTCAAAAAGTACTTTTTATACACACTGGCCGCTTTATTAGGTTTACCCTGCATCTTAAGCATCTCTGGTATGGTCTTCTCCAGTGTTGTGAGTTTGTAAAAGACACTTAAATACCCTTTATTCTTCATTCTGATGTTTAGTTTAAACTTCAGCAGGTTTGTCTACAGCATGTCTTATGACTACATTCGTCGAGTTGATGTTGGTCAGGTGTACCTAATAAAGTGTCTGGTCAGTGTAAGTAAATGACTTACATTTATCTCTAGTCTTTTGGTCCAGTTATTTCAGTACCACTACTAAGAAATGAAGGCACAGTTTCTTCAATAACCTGAATGGTCTATACTGTAATGGCAGGATCCAGTGATATGTTATTCTGTCTGCCGGGAGATTCCTCCATTCTCCTGTTTCATGCTGTAAATGGGACACTTGGGCTCATGGCATTTTTAACACAAAGGCTCAAGTGCAGTGTACGGTGTCCTGCAGGTATCAAATGTGAAAGAGTACGTGGACCGGTGTCGGGTGATCGGCCACCATTCAAGTCACTAAATAATTAATAAAATTCTCTCAGAGCTTGTAACTGGGGCAACGGAAGCTGTGGAGTTGGTGATTAAAGGAAGTGTTATTGTATTCTCATCTTTTTTTAATTAAACCATAAAAGGGTTGGCTTTGTTTGGGTTGATTTGGCTATAACAGGATTATACATACAAAAATGTCCTCCAGTTTAATGTCTGTATTTATACAGTGAATAACTATAGCTTTGTCATGTTGGTTAAATGTTACCTGTAGGCCTATTTGGTCATAACCATGTAACTTTATCCTGTTGTATTGTGCTAAACTTACTTGTGGCTAATCTCAGTCTTACCATGTCAGTACAAAGGCTACAGGGTAAAAGGAACTAATAGTTGCTTGTATATTATTTAGCCGTAGCAGCTCAACAGATTTGCTAACAGATAGAGGCCCAGAGGACAATATTTAAATCCCCTTTACTACCCTTAAAGAGAAATATATCTTCATAGTATGTATGCTGTTGAAGTTGGGTCAGAGCAGCTATTAGCATAATGTTTTTCTGATGCTAATGCTAAGTGCCTGAGACCTACCGCTACAGCTCACGTGACCTATAGCCGTGTCAAACCTTACGTGTATCCTGATTGTGCTGTAGTATTGCCTCGTCTCAGGGACACTCAGTCACCTTCTCGTGAGGGTCAGGAGGCAGTCGCTGTGGTCGCCATAGAAACACCCCTCCTTCACGCCTTCATCACACGCCCTTTTCTTTCTCGTCCACGGACAATGAGCCGGCATAAAGGCTACATGCTGCAGTGTGTCTGTGTGAGTACTCTTCATCAGTGTCCATTTATATTGTTTTAAAGAGACGTTGGACGCACACAGTGGTTGAACTATTGTATGAACGTATTATTGATAGAAAACACAATTATGTCAAGCACTTTTTACACAAATCTTATAAACATAAACCCTGTTAACTAATGATTGGTTACTGTTATTACAAATATGTGACGTTTTTTCTAGGTATTCTGTGTAACTGGAAATATAAAAGTTATTTCCACTGGAACCACAATGCAAGGTCCTATTTCCTAAGAGGCCAATTATATGATATTGTATTGAGTTGCATCAAATTGTTAATTGTAATAGATGCTTGCACTTGCACAGCTTATTGTATTGTTTTGTTGTAGTTAGTCATAGAAAATAACCTGAGGCAGTGTCATGTTCAGTCAGGCTTTAAATTATATAATAAAAAGGTAATATTTTGGATATTGGACCAGTACCATTGCGAGAGTAAATAACATTTTTTTGTATATATAAATATATTTTTTACCATTGTATTGTAAATAGTTTTTTTTTAGAGCATTTACCCCTGGACTAGAAGATCTCCAATTTGAGTTTGAGTATATCTGCCCTTGTGAGTGCTTTAGCTTTTCTACCCCTACAATTCTATAGTTGTTGGTCAAAAACAGTTAGGGCAATGTTGTGTTCTGTTTGTTAGCTTGCTGGAAAATTGAATACAAAGCTAAAATTGGTCAAATATTATGATGTACTATTTCCCCCCTTTATAATTCCATGTATAATTTTTCGCTGAACTGTATTGGCTACAGGCAGGTGTGTGAAAAAGCCTAGAAGAGACATGGTCTAATTTCCCACTGGTTTAATTATCTCTAGTCTACACCAGTACTTGTACATGAGACGAACAAGTGCCATCTTTGTCTCTATCTGAGTGATGGTGTAATATTTGGTATCCTCACCAGTCTCAATGACATGCACTGCAGAGCTGAGCCGGGAATAGCTTTTTCTTCTCACGTTAATGTTTTTAAACCCTGCTCATTACATGCTGCAAAGAGGGATTGATTTCCTCACCGTCTGTCGAGGTGTGATTACGGGACTCAATGGGCCCTCATATTCAGGTCTATAATATACAGTATACTTCCTACAGCTAACCAAGTACACCATGAAAGCTTACTTAAAAGTAGGGAATTTCTCCAAAATGACACCTATGTTTACTATGTACCAGTTTTCTTGCATTTTCCTGTGTGACTGCAGCCTGTCCCAGCAAAAACAGGCCTTAGGTGGGAAACAGCCTGGACAGTGGTTAGTTAGTTGCAGGGCTGACAACCATTAGTTTTTCATAGCATATTCCTGTTAGTGGCCCCAGGTGACTGGAGACATCCTGGACTGTTGTCAAGCATTCCCTCTCATGTTCATTCACAATTTTCTGACAGCATTGGGTTATATTTATTGAAGTAAGCTTTACTAGTAATTTTACAGTGATCCTCCATGTGACTGGTGGATCTAATTAGGGCTTGTCTTCTAATGCTTGGGAACATGATCATAGTGGATTCTCACATCTTACAAGCAGCCCTGCCAGAGGTTGTTTTGGCCCGAGGCTGTGTGTTTTGGGGGTATTAAGATGTTAGGGGAAGGTAAACTCTTGAATATATAGTTTAATCTGGTGTTTTTGAATGTTTTAGATGAGATTTTAATGTGTACACAAGGTTTGAGCAAAGGAAAACCAAGAAATGAGTGCGTCCCAGATGAGTATCATTAGTGGAAGCGTGCCTTGACTGTTAGCAGTATCACGTCAGAATGGTGCAGACTAAGCCCTGGAGATCATGCTGTGTGGCTTTTAGAGACACAGCAAGTACTTCATTATGCCATTACAGCTGTTTTGTATGCTAACAATGCTAATGTTATGCTTATGAACAGGGGACCATTGGGAATGGGGCAAAACAAACCTATTATTCATTCACACCACAGTCTCACACTGGTGGTAAATAGCCACAGCTGACCTGGGGCAGACTGAGAGAGACACGGCAGCCATTTTGCTCTACAGCTTCTCAGACCACCACCAAACCACCACCACAATCACGCAAACACATTCATAACCTACGCATATATTCATCTCTCTCCTGCTGTGGTTTCTCATTGGTCATTTGCGGTATACTGGAAGCCAAAAATCCCACAAGACCGTTTCTATAAGTGGGCAAACGAAGAACCTATATTAAAAAATGCTGAAGCTGCAGTGTTAAAATTGTAGATTTTGCCAATATCTTGACTCCCATGAAACAGTGGTAGCAATGTTGTAATTATCTGCTAGTTCAGTGGACATGCTAAAAATAGTATTACATATTTACATTCAGATGAGGTGAGTGACCGCATGTTTAGCCGTAATTGAAGAATGTATTAAAAAATCTACCTGGAGTCGCTCCCTGATTGCTGCATATTATTTAAAACTTGGCTGTGTGAGCTGTCCCGAGTGGTTGAGCGAAATGTTAATGTGTTTCTTGAATAATTTCCCCTATCGTCAGCTGCTGCACATAACTCCCCCAGTGTCCTCAGGGGGTCCTCTTTCATCCCCATAGACAAACACACACAATCACACGTCAGGCCCCATAAAACTCACAGCCACACCCTGTCTTTGTTGCACCATTTGGCCCAAACTTGGCCCTTTTGATGCAATCCCCATAGAGGTCATTACATAAATGCCAAGCTGCTCCACCCGCTAGAATACAATTAACACACACAACGTGTACGCAAGGTGACCTGGACACAGCACAGCCTACACCCACACATATAGTCAGCTGTAAAGCTCCCAAGCCAAATAGATAATGGCCATTTAAAAGAAAGATGTATTTCTGCTATTTTGGATCCTTGCCAAACAGCTTCAAACTATCAGTCGTTAAAAAAGACATAATAAAGCATCATTCGTTTTTGTTATAATAATTATAATAATCCTCTTATGATAATTTTAGTGTTTAGTAGTTCACTATCATTGCAGTGAGGCCTCGTTGTTAACAACTGGAATCAGTTGGTAGCACTCTGGACAGAGGTGACATTCCCGAGGAGCTTAGGAGGAGGAGGGGAGGTCTAGCTGGGACCGTACATCAGTATAGAGTAATTATCACAGCTACTTTTACACATGTTTTAAACTGAATGATTTATTTTGCTGCTGGCAAAAATAACAAGTTTGTGATTCACTGAAATGATTCTGGACAAGATTATGACAAAATAATATTACTACAGACCTACAGTATGTGAAACATAGGTTTAGAGCTTGTCTGGAACTTCTAACTCAGTGTTCAGCAGTCTTTCTAGGCATGGGTGCTAACATAGACCAGTATTAGTAGCTTGATTGTGAAGTCTAGCTGGTGTGTTTAGGTATTGTTGTTTTGTCAGATTTATACAGTTTTGTCAATTTAGATTAAGATACATACGTTTAAATTAAATACAACTATATATAGTTGTGTGTATATATAGTAAAGTCTAGATTTTTAAGTAGGAAGCATTGCTGTTGTTGCTTCATAATGCAGGTTGTGGTCTGGCTGGGGCACACTCACAGCTGCCTGGGGCTCCACTGTGGTCACCATGACAGGCTGGGGGTGCAATCTAAGACCTATAGTATAGAAAAGACTCTCAAAATTAGGCATTCTGGAAGGCTTTGAGGGTAGAGTCTGGTCTGGGGGGTTGACGGATACGACACGTCTAATGGGCGTATGTGTTTTTGTAGGGGTCATGTGGGAGGGGGTGCCACCATGCAGCATAATGAGGGCAGGAGTGTGCATGTGTGGGGTTGGAGGTAGGACTGGCCACTGGATAATGGAAGCGAGTATTGTTAAAGGGCTTGTGCTGAAGTCGGCGTGGCAGCAGATGTGTGGTTACACGGCCACAACAAAAACTCATTAATCACTGTCTGTGTGCTGTTTATGTGTTGCAGTCTGTTTTGCATGTATGCACTTTCAGTATGCTGTCTATGTGGGCCTTTGCTGGGGTTGTCTGCTAGTCTTTTACAATACACAAATATGTGTATTAAAATGTAGTTATTTCTGATTATTGATTAGATCAGGGGTGTCCAAACTATGTCCCGGGGGCCAAATACAGCCCACACAGCAATCTTTACTTTTTCTGCATTTAACTTAATGATTAATTAATCCAACAAAAAAACATTCAGTGTGTAATAAGATATCTTTCCACTTTTATGTGTGGTATAATACAGAGGGGCACTAAGTGAAAAAACCTGCTGAACATTTGACACAACCAAAGGGGACTTTTGGTGAGGTGAAATCTGTCTCAGCAAAATCTCAATGAAAAAAATCTGGACACCCCTGGATTAGCATGCTTTAATAATCCCCAATTAACCTTTGGTGAAAATTCATACTGTCTTCTTAAGTTTAACTGTTTTCAAGGTTCTTTTTTTGAGACAGAGAGCTTTTGTTTACCTGCTTTACATGTTTCGACTACATCCTGTAGTCTTCG
>JAVQKC010088040.1:0-13232 GCA_036025475.1 Philypnodon macrostomus
AATGACTCAATTTGTTTTAGAGTTGAGGAGTTTGCATTGGACCAGGTAGTTATGCAATACTTGATATGTGACAATATCATCGCATGCATAAAAACCTTTGCTGCTGGTACTGATAATTGATAATAAACTGATAATAAACATTAAGCTCATTTCCATCTGTTTAAGTGGATATTTGAAGGCAAAGTGTAATTATATTTATTTTATTTTTTTACTATTTACTATAACATCATGTCTTCAAAACTGCCTAAATATGTTCATACCTGTCCGATGTCCCTACACATACAACATGTGTTGGCCTGGTTCATAGGTTCACCCTGACCTGCCGAGCGTGATGTGTGGACCCCTGCAGATATCACCTTTCATTTTGTAACAACTCAGCTTCAATAACAACTCACTGTTTATAGAAGCTCTGACCAGGGAACACGAGCTTCAAACTAAGAAGTAATAACTCAATCTTGTACTGTCGGTAAAGACAGAAAGTCCTTGAAACCAGATATGACTTTCTAGGAAGAAAAGGCTGTAAATGGTCACCCCTAGTTCTGACTTTGATTGAAGGGTACTGCTATGGTCTATTGTAGTCTACGGTGGTAATGTACATTTTCCATATTTTGCCAACACTGACAGTCATGCAGCAAGGAGATTGTGGGTTCAAATCTTTGGGCTGTCCTATATATATCGGTAAGTGGAGTCTGAATGTCCTCCTTGTGTTACTGCCGGTACTATGCTATACATGCAGGAGAATTAGTCAAATTGCCCCTAGTGAATGAATGTGAAAGTGATTGGTTGTCTGTCAGTGAGCCATTGTCCAGACTGTACCCCACTTAAGGCCCATAGTTGCGTGGACAGGCTTTTACCCTACATGGATTGCAAGGTTTATTTAGCCTTGTTGGTTTGGCTTAATTGAAATCCAATGGTGCCTGACAGTACAGTAACTCCATCTAGGTCAGTGAAGTGCTGAATCTGCTTGTACTGTACCGTTTATGGCGGATAATGATCTGGCCCATTTTGCATCCGATTTTAGACAGCAATTGTTGTGTGGATATTTTAAGTGTCATCTTTGAAGCCCCTTTTCTGCTGGGTTGGCAGAAAGATAAGCAGTCAGTTCAATACAAGGCCTTGTGGGTCTCACTGCCGGAGAGCTGGTTCTAATTAGTCGTCCCATATATAGACCTATACAGTGCCATATATGTGTGTATATGTCATCATTACTGGCAAGACTGGGTGATGAGTGACCTGGCTTTAAGAAAAGGGAAGCTAAATGGAAAATGTGTATGAGTATTTTGAGTTTAAAGTCATATAGACCCTTTAAGATGTGTGTCATATGGAATGTTCAAAATTCCACAATGGAGGCGACTGGAGCAAAAGTGAGTTAACTAGGATTTGTGGTGAGGACAGAATAATTCTCGACATACAATGAAAAAAACTATTGTGGTCGTCTACATTTCTGTACGGACTTGTCCAGTAAAACCTAAAAATCTCAATTTTGCCACCAGCCAAAATGCTAACTGTATACTCATGTGTACATTAAATAAACATACAATGTGAGGTACTTTCACTAATGTATCCTAACCAGGCTCTGACATTACCTACATGTGTCATTTTTCAAAGCCATCGTAATGCCTCCATTCTGGAATTTAGAAATTTCTGTTTACAAACTTTGAAAGGGTCGAGTCCAAGGAAAAACGGATTATAGGGACTACATTTAAACCAGGTCAGAGTCAGGTCTATACCAGGATACAATCAAGAAAACCATAATCAAGTAATAAACCATGTTCAAACCAGAGTTCAAACTAAGCACATTATATTTAGTTATATTATAACTAAAATGAGCATTCCCTAGAAATAAAAAAGTGATTATTACAGAAGAAATGTAGTAAGAACGAAACATCAAAACCAAACCTAAGCTCTAAGCCAGATCTAAACCAGAATTATCTCAAGTCAAGCCAGATTTAAACCAGGTCTAAATCAAGTCTAAACCAGGATACAACTAAGTGAAAACCAGGTCAGGACAAATATCTAAGTTTTACAAACTAGGGCCAACCAAGCTTTAAAACATGTCTAAATCAGGATTAATCTGTGTCTAAACAAGGACCAGATCTAAAACACGCCTGCTACCAGTGCTACCCTTACCACAGTTTGAGAACCACAGTCTTATAGTATTGTAGACTGGTATAGTCAGTGCTTTGAAGCTGCAGCCAAACATCTGGATCTTGATCCCGTCCCATTCTCTGTGTACCTCTCCAGCTCTGTGAGTGGAATCTTCTCATTTGTTCCTCCTTTTTGCACCCGCTCCTATTATTTTTATCAGCTTAATTTTTCACTATCACTTCAAACATGCCCTGAATGTATGTCTGGTTCAACATCTGTGGGGCAAGCTGGTAATTAAGACCACTTTATTAGGTAGGGTTCAAAATGTTGTTTCAGAGATGGTTGTCTGCAGACCATGGTTGTATTGGGGGCTATTTAAAGATTTCTATAATCTATATCCAGTCTTGCCACTCTCCTCTGACATCAAGGCATTTTTCGCTCACAGATCTGACATTCTTTGCTAATTTTGTCTTTTCTGGGCAGTTGTTTGTAAACCCATGGTTGTGTGTGAGAATCCCTCATCAATTTTGAAAGGGTTTAAAATGTGTGTTTTTTTAATTGGCTTAACTTTTAATTTTCACTTAATTCATATTCAGGCAATATGTAATTATGTTTGAATGTAGCAAATTTTTACAGTACCGTATTTTCCGGCACTATAGGGCGCACTGGATTATAAGGCGCACTGTCAATGAATGGCCTATTTTCAAACTTTTTTAATTTATAAGGCGCACCGGACCATAAGGCGCATTAAGTGAAACAAAACAGTCAGACAAGTCAGTCAGTCAAACTTTATTAAACACATCACAATAACTCTCAAAATTGTTCAAATGTTAATGAGCGTATTCACAATAACTATCGTATTCACAATAACTATCAATAACTATTTCTCTGGGGAATTGTGTGTGTCTGGGGAATCAGCAGTGTGTGAAATGCATTTCTTTCTCCTTTTTGCACCCATTCTTATAATTTTTTATGTTCTTAGCTTTTCACTATCACTTCATGCATGTCCTATATCTTTATAATAACCATGCTTAGCGTCACAACAATAGCTTCAACCCTGACTTCCTCTTCCTCTCTGTGAGCAGAAAGCTGGTAATTATTGGCTGCCAAGACACGGTGTAGCTTGAACCTCCAATTAGAGGTCTATGCTGTAAGAAATGCACGCTACAGCATTGCTACGGTCTTGCATATTTATATTTTGTGTGATTGTGTGTGTGTGTGTGCATGTGACAGCAGGTGTTGTGTTGTTGTCTAACCTTTTGGAGTATAGTAGAAGCCATTAGCCGCTGAGCGCTTCATAAATCCCACTAAACAAGCTCAGTCGGGTCTGTTGTGTCAGACAAACTAGCAAGACGCCTTGAATCAATTTTGTGAAAATGCAGCACAATTGTTTGCCCAGAAGTAAGTCAAAAAGTACGGTCCTCACCTACCGAGCAGCAAGCGAAAACGAGAAAACAAGGGTCTACATGAGAAATATGTGATGAATTGCAATTTTCAAGTTTGCTTTTTGACTTCCACTAGTTTTATGCATGATTTACTAGTCACATCAGTCGCATCAGTCCTAAAAGCAAGCACAAACTTCCTCATATGATTTGATGTTTAAATCCTTCACAGCGAGGAACCAGCCACCAAAACCCAAATATGATTACTTCAACCTGTTCAAACTGCAGCCCACTTTACTACTTTACAATGTGCACCTGGATACCTGCACATCTCATTTGTACAGCTGCTAAACTCATAACGACAGGCTCTTTTCCCATGCCGGCTCATATAGATGTACTGTAAATGCTCAGATATTTGGACCGGGTCCATGGAAAGCTTTTGTATTTGTGAAGATCAAAGCAGTGGAATTAAAAATGCTGTTTAGTTCCATTTGGGTTGTAGATGACTGGTCTATCCCAGCATCTATGGGCTTTAGGTGGGGTACACACTGGACAATGGCCTGTTTGTCTACTAGGTACTATTGAGAGTTACAGTTAAAATGTTTGTCATATGGTATATTCAAAATTCCGGAATGGAGGCGACTGGAGCAAAAATGTGTTAACTTTACAAAAAAGTAGAGTTTGTGGTGAGGGATTGAATAATTCTGAGCGTAAAATAAAAAAATTATTGTGGTCATCAATATTTTTGTGAGGACTTGTTCCAGTAAAACCTAAAAACAAAGAATTTTGCCACCAGCCAAAATGCTAACTGTATACTGATAAACATACAATGTGTATACTTTCACTAATGTTTCCACACATTACCTACATGGGGCTGAAGTGGTCGTCATTTGTCAAAACCATCTTAATTTGCAATATTTTGTATTGGTGTGGTCTGGTTAGTATTTTGCATTTTTGCATCTTTGATCTTACCACACGTAAAGTTCTCTTCATCATTCTTCACATATGTTGATCCAACTTGAACTTTTGCTTTCATTTTGTGCCAAACCTCGGGCCGGCTCTCCTCCTACGGGACAGATTTTCACTCAGAAGTGTAATGCGTCTAAAAAGGCTCCAGCACTCTCAGGTTGACACACTCCTTCACCATCCAGGCACAAAACACTTCCAAAGTAGAGAGTAAGAGAGTGTCAGCTTTTCTGGCCTTAGTTTGTTTTTGTTAGCATCTGCTTCAACACTTTATTTTTCTTAGCTATTGTCTTTGTTCAAGCTCCAATGGGACAAGTACAGTAGTGTGTATATATGAACCAGGAATTAACCAGGTCTAAGTCAGGTTCACTGACATGAGAGTGACAGCTATTATGGCTTCGTTAAGTGCCTTGTTTTGAATGCTTGATTTTTGTTTTTTGTTTAAACTCCATTTAGATGAGAAGAGTGTGTAGATATGGACAGAGTTCCTGGTCCTCATTTATCCACTTTTACTACTGTGCTTTCTCCAGAGCTGGGTTTATAGGAGAATAGGGTCCTATCAAAAGGCTGCCTCTTACTGCCATGAGCTCTCTCAATGGAGACTAAAGCTGAAAGAGAACTGAGTTTAAAACATCAAGGGCTATGAATAAGCATGCATACAATTTAAAAGCCAATTTTACAAACTTGTTTTAACAAATAATATGGGAGTAATTGTCAGTACCATATTGTACCTTTTTACAACTATATCCTTAATTATCTAGGTAATGTCCTCAGAGATGTGAAAAATGTCCTTTCCAAAAGTAACCTGGCCAAATATATCGGAAAAGGAAGGAGGCCTAGAGGAAGACCAAAAAGAAGGTACATTGATGGAGGCCTTAGAGTAAGCAGAAATAATAATAATAATAATAAAAATAATAATAATAATAATAATAATAATAATAATAATAATAATAATAATAATAATAATAATAAATCAAAATAAATACAAAAATAAATAAAAAAAAGAAATAAATAAAATGTAAATGTTTTTATGTAAAAGCATTGATTTTCACCTGTTTCAACGCATGTGCCAAACAACTGAAGTGCAGTGGTCTTTAAGGAGGTCTGGAATATGATTCCCCGATGTGGAGCCTTTAGACACACTTGATAAGCTAACTGGGAATTATTATGATTATCCAATTTTAGGACATCCTAAATGTGGTGATTGTCAGAATGTAAAGGAGCATGTTCACACGGTTATCAGAGCGAGGAGGGGCCACAACGATATCGTTTCAGAAAAGAGAAATCTTTCTCCTCTGGGACTCCTCTGGGACTCCTCTGGGACTCCTCTGGGACTCCTCTGGGACACCTCTGGGACTCCTCTGGGACTCCTCGGGACTCCTCTGGGACTCCTTTGGGACTCCTCTGGGACTCCTCTGGGACTCCTCTGGGACTCCTCTGGGACCCGGTTTAAAAAAATGATTGTTTTCTGCGTGTGGACATAGATATGCCTAACTCGTCTCCGTGTGGACAGGGCCAAACACAAAGTTACTTTAGTCCTTGGTTTAATTAGTGAGAAATGCACCTGGTGAGATCTGTTCTATAGTCCTACTTTCACACCTTCTACCTGAAACATACTGTCATCAAATGTCTGGGTTGCTTCAATTCAAAGTGTTATATAAAGTGCTGATTTGATTTGACATTTAAATTTATAAATAATTCTATACATGGACAAGTGAGATCGTATACTTTAGCCTTCTCTGCTCTACGACCGCACTGAGACATTAGTTACATGGCCGTAAATGACTTAATCTCCTCTCTCCAATTGAGCTCTTCTTCTCTTCCACCACGCTCTAGTGTCTGCTGAACTTCCATAGCATTAGCCCCAGCATCTGTTTCTTCATTACTTCTAGTGTTGGCTTAGCTTTAGGCGTGGCACCAGCTGTATTAATTAAGTGTGTTGGGATTCGGGAGCTTTACAGAACCCGTTAGTGGGCTAACTGAAGCAGGACTCCTGTTGAGCCTTGTTGACTCCCTCAAACGCTCTTTACACTTCTCTTTTATTTCTCTTATTTCCTCCTCAGCTTCTTCTCTGGGTCACTGGCCAACCAAAACACAAAACGTTATTTAGATTTTTTGGTTTCTTGGCTGACATTTCAGGTTTTTGTCTATCCTAATGTGTACCACTGCTGAATCTTAAGACTCTTTATTGTTAATGCTTCTCGATGCTCCTTATTGGTGAGGTCAATGGTGCAGCCGGAGGGTTAATGATTGCTGATGATTCTTCAGTGTGACCATGTAAGAAGAGTTAGTGGTAGTTTTAGCAATAGAAATGAATGTGCTTGTTTACCATAGGTACAAATGAATGTTCTTTTCGTGCTTCAGCCTTGAGTACACCAGCTTAACTCTGGTTATCCTTATGGTAACACTTATTGTGTTAGATGTATTGCCCTGATGTATCATATCTATGACTCTGGGTTAGTCCTGGCTCAGTCCCAGTGTGGACAGTTAGTTCAGTTCTAACATAGTATTTAACCTATGTAATCTTCTAGGTCCATGCAAATGGTAGGTGTTACTCACAGTTACCGTTAGGATTCTACTGAATGATCTTATGGATGGAATCTTGGAATCTCCCTTCTCTGACACAGCTTCAATTTTCATTTGTTTATTTATTTGATGTCAGACACTACAACGTTTTAACCACGGATAACTCTCAATCCCAGTCCCTAGTTATGCTTTACACAGAACAGTCACTATGTCATTAGTATCAACATCAGGTCAGTTAGAGCATTCATGTTCACATATCTGACCTCTCAATACAAATCTTTAAGTTTATGTTTAAAAAAGACCCAGCTCTAAACAAAGAAAAGCTTTATAGTGTTAACACAGATCATATTGAACTATGTCAAAATGACAAACACATGATACCCTCTTATGTGACTTTTCAGTTGGGTCGTTTGTTAGCCAGGTAATGTTGTATAATCCTACACTTTAGTCGATGGATTCATAAAAATTAACTGTACGTAAACACCCTCTTCCACTACGTTCACCCACTTTCAACATCGAGAAGAACCATGTCGATCAAAAACTTTCAAAGCTTTGAGAATGGTAGCCATGCTTGTGTTGTTGTTTTAGTGCTGATCTAGTCAAAAATAGATATGTCTGAGAGTAGCCATTATTTGCCGTGCTTGGCCACTTTGGCTTTATGGTTTGGCTGAAAAGTGGCTGATTTTTTATTTGTTGTTCAGGAGTGGAGGAGGAGAGGAAGAGGAGGTGACATGATAAAGTGTAGGCTGGGATGGGGACATTAAGGCGCTGTGTAAGACAGCTGTCCCACGGTGGATAAAGATGGGTGGTGGTGCCAGGGATGACAAGTGGAAGGGTGCATACTGAGGAAGAGGCCAACAAGGACAGGTGCTTTTTAGACTGCATCAGTAAGCTGCAATAGTGTCACAGAATAGATAGAATAGATACCTGATGTATATGTATTATTGTACTGTGCATCTACATTAATCTGGCCTGTCTGATCGAAGTGAGTGCCACACTTCATGTCTAGTTGCTGGCTTTTTCTGAATGTAAATGAGTAAAGGAATGAGAATGGACAGGCTGGGAGGCTCAAGGTGTGTGGGGCCATGGTTTTGATAAAGCTGTGTTATTTCAAGTGTCACAGAATGTCTGGACATATAAACTCCAGTCTAAAGGGGCAACAGTAAAATGCTAAAATATCCGGAAAAGTGGCCATCCTCAACTTGCAAATGGCCTGGTCCTCCGCAGGTGTGCATAAGAGATGTTAATGCTGAACATAATTGGTACAAAACACGGGGTGTCGAGGGTCCTGTTTGAAGCTGACTGCGTGACGCTTGCCCGGGGCTGATTCCTCACTCAGACTGTGAATGCTCCTGAGCAAGTGCCTCTTCATTTGCATCTGCGGCAGGAGGAAGGTATGGTACATGTTGATCTGCCAGAGCGCAACAGGCCGAATGAGACATCAGCTAGCATCAGTGACGCTCACCACTGAAGGAATCATAAATATTCAATAAACTCACATGAAAGAGATATGGAGGACCACACACACTCCCCCGTGTGTAATGTATAAAATATGTCACAAAACTGTTATCCAAAGATAGTGTGCAATTATATCTGGAGTATTTGCTGTCTACGTACCCTGCTAGAGGCTGCTCAATAATTTAGTTAACACTTTCATCTGTCGTGTATCCTTTAATAGTAATTGAATTTAGTTTGAGATACAACACAAAACTGAACTACCTACTTTTGAAGCATTACGTAATAGTGTCGGTGTCCAGCTTCACATGAAGATAATGCTGTGGCTAATCAGATGCTAACTAGTAGTAATTGTAGTACATTTTCATTTAGATCAGACAGGGCAGTCACATTCTTGGTGAAGTTAATTATAAAGTTATGACTATCTGCTAATTACATTATGGAATCGGGATACAGTTCATTAATTTGTAACAATGCCAGTGTTCATATTAATTAAAAATGGTAAATAAATATAATTAATTATTGTGACATTGGATTTGTAAAAAAAACAAAAAAACAAAGTCGTGAAAAATCATGATAAAATCGAAATCATCATCTTGAGTCATCTTGATATTATCGTATCACCCAAGTCTACATTGATTTGCATTCAGAGCTGTGGCCGCACTACCATTAGGCAAAAGTAGGCAGTTGCTTTGAGCCCCAATCTTCCAGAGCCCCATAAATTAAGCCTGAAATAAATATATCTTGGTAATTATTAAACTTAATTTTGTAAAACAGTATTACAAAGCCAATGGGCCTCGTAAGTTTTCCTTTTTCTCTCTGTGTGGTTAAGCTTTGGACTGACAAATCAAGAGAATTTTCAGATAGGACTTAAAAAGCACCCAATACAGAGGGCCCCTGCCCATGTTCACCTTGAGCCCCCAAACTGCTAAATCCACCACTGAATCAGAGGCAGTTTAATGTCCATCAACTAACCCACAATGCAACAGACTGAACTGATTCATTGTATAGGACAGAAAAAGACAGCCATGACTATATTGTGCACCCTTCACCTGTTTCAGGCATCTCTGAATGGCTTGGCACTCGGCACTTGAGCACTGTGTTAGATTAACTAGACCCGGTAATTGACGGCAAAGTAAAGCAAGATGTATACATCGACGAGCGGCTGCGGGACATGAAAGCACAATCAGTGAACCGGGACGAAGGCGAGCGAATGAATGGAACAAGACCCACATGGAGTGATAGACAAAGACAGCACTGAAACACCTCTAATGAAGATGAACAACATGGCGGACTCTGTCAGAGAGGAGGCACCGGAGGCTGATAGATGGCAACGATAACAGAGTAGAAGAAGTGTGTTAGCGTCATGCGGCCAGTCGTATTGTCCCCTATTGTCCGCACGGCTGACTGTAGGGGACGCTGCATGGGCCTCAGAGTCACTACAGCGACTGGCTCTCTCCTCCAGCTGTTGCCAGGCGCCTGTCTCCATGGAGATGTATATATGGTGGGAGTTGGGTGGATGGATGGATAGTGAAGGAGCAAATGAATCGTGGACTCGGGGGTCTTGTGTGTAAGTTTATGTGCGAGCTGCTGTTTTATTAAAAACGTTTTTAAAAGTGAGATGGTAGCGGGTTTAAATTGAATGTTTTTGTTGATGGCTGAAAAAATCTATAGAGGCTTTTGGAGGCTTGTGTTCGCAGTTATTGTTGGACAGAATATATGGATCCCATGATAACGCTCAGCTGAAATCCCCCTCTCTATAAATGTGTTTGAGTGTGTGTGCAAGTGCTAAAGACAAAAAAGCTGGAAGACTAGGTGTGTGAAGAGACAGAGGTGAGTAAGGATCAGGTCTTCCTGTCTGTAATGATGTACTACCTGTGGCTAAGACAATGGAACACACACAGACTCTGCTAAGTGAGTCTCCAGTGAGCGGAAACACCTGTATGCATACATGTCTATACAGTGGTTTTATAGTTTGGGATTTTATTGGGTTTAACCAGAAGCAGAACACAAAACTCTTTGGCACTCTATGACAGGTCATATCTGGGCTCACTGGACTCTCACCTGCAGGTCTTCTCGTTCAGGGGTAAATGCTTTGTCATTTCAACAACAAAGCCCTTATGGATCATAATGGTGAAGAATCTACTAAAAATAATAATGTGATAGTTTTTGCCCCTCTTACACAATCATACAAAATGTCTTGATTCAGACCATGTTCTAGGCCAGTGTTTCCCAAACTGGCATCCGGGGCCCCATAGAAATTAATAATACATATGCAGACAATTACATGGTATTTAAACAGCAATTCTGTTTAAGCTAATTATCATTATTGGGAGTTTTGTTTTCAATGTTTTTAATTAAATCTTTAGTCAAATAGGGGCCAAAGTTGTTCTAGGCATTTAATTCTTTACTGGCCTTTACTGAACATGTCCTCAAATCTATTGGAAGATAATAAAGATAAGAAAACATCACAATGGGGAAAATTGCACAATTCTCCATGACTTTTTTAGACTTAAGATAACCTCCATGAAGGGTTACCTCGAACTATACAAAGGCTTCTGTAATAAAAACATCAGCATGTTCCTCTTTGGTGTACCATTATCTGAACCCTGTGAATGCACAGAAAGCACATTTGCCAAAATTATGATTGAATAAAATGGTGCAATGTATCAGAAAATGTGTTTGATAAGAAAATAACTGCTGTTTGGCTAAAGTATAATATGTTGATGGTAACTGTGGTGCTGGGACACAAACACGGGGCACAACCTGCTTATAGAGACATTAAGCATTCAGGCATCAACAAAAACAAACCCATTGGTCCTTACTGACTGGATTTCAGCTTAATGATCTTTTCCTGAAAAAGTAGAGCTGGTTTGGGTGAGAGGTGCCAACAAGGTAAACAATGCTTTCCAAAATTGTACCCAACGGCCACACCCTGACCTCTGTAAATATATACTCAGTATTTTATGCACGTAAAAAGAAACCACTGAAGTCTGAGCTCATTCACACCAGCTGCTGCTGTACGTGTCCGGATCCGGCGATGCAGGAGAAATAGGCAAGGATTCTAGTTTTTCCTCCGCATGCGGCTTCACATACACACAGAGGCTTCACATACACACACAGACTTCACACACAGGCTTCACATACACACACAGCGTGCAGAGCCGTGCTCCAGTGCACCAGCGAAAGGGGATTTGCCTGGACACGTACAGCACGTACTGCATTCAGTGTGAATGAGGGGTAAGGCGAAAATAAATTAGCTCTATTTTTCTTGTTCTTGGTGGTGAATCCTCGCTTAAGGGCTTCATCCCCATTCCCAGTCATCTAGAAGATCCTTTGAATCCAGGTAAAAGCATATCTAAGTGAGGTCCATTAAGACATGCCCAAACAATAAAGGCATTTTAACAGAATAAGCGAGTGCCTTCATTTTTTGCTGTTTGTCAATAGCAAATCTATACCATAACGGTAGTAAGTCTCGCTATCCACAGTATTGACAGGATGAATAAGAGACTGGTGTTGGACATGTATTTCGGCTTGTGCAGATTATTTTTGACTCCCTACTACAGAATAAAAAAAGCAGAATACTATCACACCTTTACATTTTCACATCCAGCTACACATTTCTCCCACGTCCAAAGATACTGGCCTGTGCGCTCTTTTCTCCACCGTGTAAGGCAGTAATAACAGGCCAGAGATGAAGCCGTGTGATTGAGGAGGAGGAGGCCGCAACGGGCAGTCCCTTCGCCGATAATTCTACTTTAATCGGCGCTCCGCAGGCTACCGGACACACACTTCCACGCACATCTAGTCTTATTTCTCCCAGCAGTGTCATGTTATCAGTCCTTAGCAAAAGCCAACTCTGCCTGGAACCTATATTAAAGCCATTGGTCTGAGAAGTTTCGCCTTGATAAGGAGGAGGGATGTACCAGGATGGTGTTTACATGATAGACGCTATCTGCTAAAAAAGAAAGCGCCATATCATTCTGCTAAAAAAAGCTTTTGGAAAGTGTTGGAACACAGCATTCACCCACAAAACGATAATTGTTGCCATGGCGACGCTGATTCCAATAACAGATTGGGGGAGATGTGATAAGTGTGTGTGTAGAGACGTATAGATTAGGAAGAAGATGCATAAATACAGAATGTGTACATAATATTTTAGTTAGATATGTCTGGCAGCCATGTTGGATTATCAACAACAATACTCAATATCCTCTAGATTTTAAAAAAGAATATTAAAAATGCATTGTAGGCAATATCCTTTAGCATTGTCCAAGCCACACTTTCTGGTGGGTATGAACAAGTCTAGACACGTCAAAAATCTCTCACTGCAATAAACATGTACTTGAACTGGCACAAGCAAACCTCAAAGCAAACACGTCTTACTTTTCTGACGTGTCCCGAGCTAATGCATCCATGAAGTGTGGCAGTATTGTTTTTCACAGAGCCTCAGCCTTCTTCTGTGCACTGAGGCGTATCTTCTAGGACATAAATTACCTCTTTGAGGGCTCCTTCAAACCACCCATTTCCATCGTCTATCTGTACATTATAGAAGACAAGATTGCGTTTCTAGTATCACAAATATCACCAGGAAAACACGTAGAGCTTCTTAGGTTTTGATTGGACACATCTAATTGTTATACAGAGCAGGAAAATTCAGACACATAAAAAAAATTAAATTAGACAAACTATTATCAAACTGCCTATGAAGGAACAACAAAGAATTATCTTCTTCTAGTTATTCTTGTTATAGTTGTGAGTTGTTATGTTGTGAGTGGACAATTGTCTGTTTATATATATATATATATATATATA